>CACTHL010000565.1:0-120526 GCA_902712375.1 Dioscorea dumetorum
TCATGAATAATTTGTGATTTTCTATTTTTTATTTCATTTTATAATGAATCCAGCTGAATTATTATCAAAACATTTGGTACCTGCAAAAGTTGGCAAATTGTGCTATAATGACACGTGTATAGTAAAACAACATTTGAAATCTTACCATAAGATCTAATATCATCATAAGCGATTTGGGATATGAGCAGAGCTTGAGCAAGCTAAGCCTTATTCAAGCTCCGTCAGTTTGGAAGTCCCATCACCTTGCTTGAGGTTGTTCGAGCTAGAAGAATCTCTCAAGCCTAGTTCTAGTCTAAATAACCTGAACTGTATCACTGCATGTCTAGGTTTGATTGAGCTGATAACATAAAAGGGTGGAGAGGGTAAAACGAGAAACCTTAGCCGTTGATTTATAGCAGCACGCTTGTGCAAGTTCATGAGGCCATAGACTTGGCACCAGCACACTATGAATTTTTAGTTTTCATGGGCTTTACTGGTTATGTCTTGCCAATCAAGTGGACCGGGATCCTTGATGATCTGGTCAGCCTGCAAGCTTATATATGCCAGCTGATTAACTGGTGCTTGTCAGCTAATTTTACTTAGTCTGCTTCTGTTTGAGCTAAACTTCTTTAATCTTTGGCTCAGGTTATCAGTTATCCAAACCAACTTTAGTCTGCCAGAAATCAAACTAAAATCGAGTTATACATGGACAACTTGGTTGAACAGATAGTCCTTCAATCATTTTTTTATGGATTCTAAAATATAAACCAACAGAGAAATGATTTTAATTCCATGCAGCTATTATACTTGATTTTCACTTGAAATCCTTGACTTATTTGTAGGTATATTTCCTTTTTGTATGACAGACAAAATGGTGCCCTGCCCCTGGCTGTGACTATGCAATAGAATTTATTATGGGTAGTGGAAGCTATGATGTATGTTGCAATTGTTCGTATGGCTTTTGTTGGAATGTAAGAATTTCCCCCTAGCATCTCCTTGTAGCGCACAAGTTTAAACAGCTACAAAAAATGAAAAAAATGAGTAAATTTCCTGTTTCTTTGTACAAATTTTTCTGAGTGTTTGCATATGAAGCAGTGTACTGAGGAAGCACATAGGCCAGTGGACTGCAGTACAGTGGCAACATGGATATTGAAGAACAGTGCGGAGTCTGAAAACATGAATTGGTATGGGATAGCTGTTCTACTTAAAATCACTTTTCCGATTCACATCTTCGTTGAAAAAACTTCTTTCGTAATTCCTTGTATAAGGACTCAGAGAATACGGGATCCCACATTCACAAGCAAATTGTTGATAAAATTTCAAAATAGCTTTTTCTTTTGACCCAATCTTTTTCTCCGTTATCATTGGGAAAGACAAGAAAATTTCATGGTAACATAATTTATCCAGAATTTCTCTTAGATTCGAGCCCATAGCTGATAATAGAACTAGAATAGAAATTTTTTCTTTTCTACTCACATGTGCCCATGTCCTTGTTTTTCTATCAAATTCTAATTCCAATCATCCTTCCCAATCTACTCAAACCCTTTTCTTTTTTATTGGTTGGATTATACTTGTGGTAAATCTATTTAGTAATTCTAATGTTTACCTCTTTTGTTCTTGATTTTGAATCCCACTACATTCCTAAAATTAACTTTTATTAGTGGTTTCTATTTCCTAATGTGTGACACCTTTTTTCTTCCAATTTAAGGTCTTGTCTAGAACTTTGCTTAGTATACCTTTGTGCAATGTTAGATAACTTATGACAATATCATAAATTTACTCTTTAATTTGTGATTTAGGGCTTAAAAAATTCTATAAGCTCATATTGAAGCTGATGAGCTCATGATTGTAAAAGTTTCCTTTTTTTTTTTATTTACATTTTTACTGTTTTGAGTTTCAGGATATTAGCGAATTCAAAGCCATGTCCTAAGTGCAAGCGTCCGATTGAGAAAAACCAGGGTTGTATGCATATCACATGCACTCCACCTTGCAAATTTGAGTTTTGCTGGTAAATTTATTTTCTGGTCGACTAAAAGCATCAATGGTGTTTCAAGCATGTGCTTGAGTCATTTTATGCAATATGTTATTGCAGGTTATGCCTTGGTGCATGGTCAGACCATGGGGAGAGGACAGGTGGTTTCTATGCTTGTAATCGCTATGAAGCGGCAAAACAGGAAGGAGCGGTATGACGTTAAATATACATTCTCTTTTTGGCTTTATTTTGATAATAAGCATTGGATGGACCCATTTTCTTAATTTTCTTTTCTCTGGTGTGGTCTCAACCTACTTGCTTGATGAAATGCTGCAGTATGATGAATCTGAAAGGAGAAGGGGAAATGGCTAAAAATTCCCTCGAGAGATACACATTATTATGAAAGATGGGCAACTAATCAATCAGTATGCCAATTGTTCTGTTTTTTGTTCACCTACCTTTGAATTTTGTTTTTTTACTTTATTTTTATGTTGCACCTTCATCTCCCTTCTCAGCATTGATTATTTGCATACTTGCTGAAACAGACATTGTCTTTGTGTGTGTGTGTGTGTGTGTGTCCGTGCGTGTTGCACCATTGCCTTTCTGGCTAGTATTGTCACAGTTGAACTTCCTTTGACATTATTATATAAAATTTGCTTTCCATTTACTTTTTGGCACTCTAATTATTGCGAAGCCTCTTGCACCAACTAATTTGTTGCGCTTTATTCATGACAGTAAATCTTCTATCTTAGTTTGTTTCCGCTTGCATAGAATTTTTCTCTTTGCAGTTACTCGTACATATTGTTGGAATCCCTTTTCAAGATCATCAAAGATCTTTTATTACTTTGGTCCCAAGGTATAAACTCTGGGGAGACTCATACCATGAAAGAAGAACAATGTGACTTTTTGACTACTTTTGGGAAATATAGAAGTACAATATTTTTACAATTTCTCACAAGATTGAAGACCCAAACACCATACAGCTGCCCTTAGTTTATAGCCAAGTTACGAATTTCCTATAATTAGGTTACTCAGGGCGTGCAATTTCCTATAATTTGTCTATAACACCAACGAGAATATTCACCATACCTAATATTCCCTATATGACCAGCATAATATTTCTTTTTATACTTGGACTTCACATAACTTCTTGGATTCCTTCTACTAGATCTTGTAGGCTTTTAACCCATCTCGTCACATATGCATTTTACTTGCTAACATATATGTAATGCCAGTTTTATGCTTCTATACATTATCTGACAACCTTTTGCTGCTTGATGTAATCTTCTCTTTAAATTCAGTGCTTATTGAATCTGATATACATCTTGTTTCATTGTTTGCAGTCAAGGCAAAAGGCGCTAGCAGATTTACATAGCATGCAAACTGAAAAGGTTCCTTTTGCTTATCTTTTTTGTCCTATTTTTATAATGCAGCTAATAGAAAGAATGGCATGACAGAATATTTATATGATCTAATAAAACCTACGTTTAAGTAAATGTGCTCTATGTGCAAATTTCTATCTATAAACATCTGTTTATAATGTGTTTAACTATTTAAATTTGATCAGAATAAATATATAACATGTTCCAAACAAGATTGGCATTGTTGCAATAAATCACATAGCGGAAAGACTGACTGCAGGGCTTCTATTTGCAACCTGAATTACAAGATTTTTGTTAGTTTTGTGAGCAAGTAACAAAGATTCTTGATAAAGCTGCATAATAATTACTGTTGTTTTCTTAAACTTAAAATTCAATATCATAGAGCAGCTATTCAAAACTTTCGATATTCACTTCTTCAAATGGTGCAAAGAGACGATTAGTTTGCCATTGTCCAAGAATTATATATGTCCTTTGTGGGTCCATATATCAAATGAAAATGTGGCCGCAAAATATATGTTCTCAGGTCCATGCACCAAACAAAAATGTCGTCACACAGTATATATGTAGCTGTTTTTTGTTTTGACATTGATTTCTATCATTATATTCGTTGTCATGGCATTTTTAATTAATCAACTCATAGATTCTTGCTGGTTGAGCTCAGCTATGAATATGGGATAATAAAAATTCTTGGATATGTTACCAACTTTTTTGCTCGGATCGGTTTTCTCAAATGTTGATACTCTTTTCAGCTCACGCAGAAATGGTGCTGAGTGGTTCTGTAGCTCATTTTGCTGACCACATCAGATCCAGCATCACTGAAATCCTCTGTCGTATTATTTGTGTTGTTCTTTGGGTCAAAGTGTGATGACCATTATGAGCACTTTTTATGGCAGCCAGGATGGCACTTGGAATACTCCATGCCTTTTATATGGCCTGAATAAATGTTTTATTCTTGGATCCATGGCATCCACATCATATATTGTTGAAGGGCCTTTTATGATTATAGACATGAACCTAATATATAACATTTCTTTTTGTCTGCAACAGCTTGAAAAACTGAGTGACAGACAGAGCCAACCTGAGTCCCAGCTCAAGTTCATAACTGAAGCCTGGTTACAGGTATGATATAGTTCATTTGCTTCTTTCTAATGGTAATTGTCTTCTAACTGGTTTGTTGTGAGCTGGTCTTATTTAAAATAGTATGATGCATATGCAGATAGTGGAGTGTAGGAGAGTATTGAAATGGACTTACGCGTATGGATATTACCTCCCTGAGCATGAACATGCAAAGCGTCAATTTTTTGAGTACTTACAAGGTTGTTTTGGTCATTTCATTTCCTGTTTGAGTTTAGATAGTATAATGTGCTATTCTATAAGAATTTCCACCTTTTTCTTTTTCCATTCTTTCAGGTGAAGCCGAGTCTGGCTTAGAACGGCTTCATCAGTGTGCTGAGAAGGAACTCCAAGTTTACTTAGATGCAGAATCACCATCGAAAGACTTCAATGACTTCCGCACGAAGCTAGCAGGCTTGACCAGGTAATCCAAACAGTGTTTGCTTGCTATTATTATATTTAAATAACATCCATGATTGTTGTGTGAGTTGGTATGGTTCCTCTAGTAAACATGACCTGAACAATAAGATTAAATTATGTGGATTGTTCTGAATATATTGGAAAGAAGTAAAAGTTGAGTGTCATGCCTGAATGCTTATGCGCATGTTGACATATATTTGACCTTGAATATGAAAAGCAATGATGTTAAACCCAGGAAGGACTGGTCAGCCTGACTGATAAACCTTGGAACTGGGCCACCACCTGGCTTGGTTTAGGTGACATACCCACTCTTCAAATCCCTCTCACTTGGCAGGCATGGCCTGGCAGCTGGGACCTGGCCAACCCAGGCCCAGGCAGGATGGGTGAGGCAAGTGAATCGATGAGATGAGGCACGTAACAGTTGGAGTCTGTTGAGGCTGAGTTGACTGATGAGATGATAGACACCGGTAAAGCCGGGGGTCAGATTGCAGTGGAATATGAGAGATCAGTGTGGTGGCTTGCTGGGTTGGGAATTAGTGTTGGTTTTGAAAATTTATTGAAATAGGAAAATTTCTTATAACTCCTTCATAGGAAATATTATTACAATGAGTCCTTTGTAGTAAATAAAAATTTTATTTTAGTGGTGGTTTGCTTTTCTCTCTCACTATTGAGAACCAAGGGTGCTTAGCCATTTTAGTAGTTTTTCTTTTGTAAAATTTACTTTGCTGTCTGGACGACAATCTGTTATGCCTACTCATAACATATTATTACATCTGATCATTGTTGCATGCTTCAGCTCTTGCAATCTGACTTTTTATTTACTTTTGTAATTCCTTTATAACCTCTTTTCTGTGTCTTACCTCATTATTAAACACCAAGAATTTTTATCTATTGCACATGTTTTTCTTTTGTGAAGTTTATCTTCTTGTCTGGATGGACAATCAACTCTGCCTGTTCATGACATAATTGCACATCTGATCATTGTTGCATGTTTTGGATCATTGTGATCTCATTATTAATTTTGTTTCCATTTTTAATTCTCTTTCTTACCGCTATCCCCTTTCTAGGCTCATTATTGAGAACGGAGAGCTTTTACCTCTTTTACTTGTCTTTTGTTTGCACAATTTGTTGTGTTATCTGGACATAAAATGTAGTTTGCCTAGTCATGACTTATTATTACACATCTGATTTGCATGCTATCTATCGCTTGTAAAGCTCTTGTGATCACCTAATTAATTTTGTTTCCTCTTTTAATAATCTCATTATTCAGAAACAAGGGTTTTTACGTATTATACATGTTTCTCTTGCAAAATTTATCTTGTTGTCTGGATGGATATCCACGACATATTATTTTACTTGTTGCATACTTCAACTCTTGTGATCTAATTATTAATTTTGTTTTCTTGTTTAATCTCTTTATAAACTCATTATCAAGAACCTAGGACATCTATCTATTTATTATAGAAGCTGTTCTTGTGCAAAATGTCTTGTTTGTCTGGACGGACATATTATCACCTGATCGTTGTTGCATGTTTCTGCTGTTGTGATCTTATTATTAATTTTTTTTCTTCCTAAATCTGTCCATTCTTGTTTACAAAGACAAAGGGCTTCACACATGTTTTTTTTTCAGAAATTACCTTCTTGTCTGGAGACATTCTATGCCTATTATGAGGTGTTATTACACATCATCTCTGATCGACTTCTACTCTTGTTATTACCTATTATGAAGGATTTTCTTTTGGGGAAATTTATCACTGTTGTCTGAATGGGCAATCTGCCATGCCTATTCATGACATCTTGTTACACATCTGATCGTCTTTGTTTGCTTCAGCTCTATTGATCTCATAAATTTTGTTTCCTTTTTTAATCTCTGTTTTCTGCAGCGTAACTCGGAATTACTTTGAGAACCTTGTCCGAGCTCTGGAAACTGGGCTGCAAGATGTGGAGGCCACTACTGACCATCAGGCCACATGCAGTAGGACTTCAAGTTCAAAGACCATCATTGTTGGAAAAGGAAAAGGTGGAAAGACAAAGCTGGCTGGATCAGGCTCGAGGTCAGGTGGTCCAAGCCACAGCTTGGATGACACCAACCTCTGGTCATGTGATCGTTGCACCTATGCTAATGTAAAATCCACCAATATTTGCCAGATGTGTCAGCAGAGACGGTCATAGAGCCTGGTCCTAGTTTGCTTGCTGGTGCTCAGCAGCTCAAACAGGGCTTATTGATGTTTTTCAAATGATATCGCGGACTAGTTAAAAAGCCCCCTTGTAGGGAAACAAATGAAAAAAGAAATGTGAGAGAAGAAAGCAAGTAGCTGCCTTTCACATGGAGGATTGTTGGATTGTGCTACTTCCCCTTCCCTGTATATATATATATATTTAATTCCCTTTGTGAGCTTGGCTTGTTAATTTAGCAGCAGAAAGTTCCAACATGGGAAAGCAAAATAAGTCCCTCTGTTGCATTGGACTGCCAGATGATACTATTTTCCTCTGCTGCAACAAAAGTTTCTATTCCTGTCTATCTATCTAGTAAAGCTACCTATAGGTTGTATGTATATAGATTTACTTGAGGAAAAGCTAATAAGCTACCTTCACTGTTGCGGAGGGTTTCTACTTACAATCTTGCAATGACAAAATATGATATTGAGAGTTCTATGTTGTTAGGCTGCCTGTTCAGAAACACTCTGGTCTTTGAAAGTGAGTGTAAAATCATGTCTAGGAAAACATTGGCATTGGTAGGTTCAAAGAAAGCATCATATATGCATGCACAGGACAAAGACCGGTGCCACCGGTCTTCTGTGCTGAGGTCGGACAACATGACTTGCAGAAGTTCAAGCTCAGGCTTGTGGTTCCTTAGTGTTTGTGTGACCTGGGAATAATTGACATGCAGCAGATAACTAGTAGAATCAGTTATAAATTAAGTCATTGTCTTGCCAATGAGAATGTAACAGGAGGTGAGACCTGATGCCGGGGCCTTAATGGATATGGGAGTGAAGGCTGTTGTCTCTTGTTCCATGCCGGACTGGTCCTTCGGCTCGAGCTCAAATGTAGGATCAGCACAGAGGTGATCAAGCTCGGGTTCAAAAAGAAGCAGCTCAAATTCTTTGTTATCTGGGAACAAAAGTGTGAGGAGAAGATAGAAGAGGATTCATCATTCATGTTTGGGAGAGAACAGGAGATGGGAGTACCTGAATTTGAATGGAGTTTGGTCATGGGAGGAAGCACCTCTGGCTCAAGCTCCATCTTTGTTTCATCTTCATTACCCTTGGAAACAACCTGAAATTTATCAAGGAAAATGAAATGACTACTAAAACTATAGCAAGGATCAGGAAAAATGACAACTAAACTATAGAGCAAATTCTGGTTGCATAGTACTGAGATTCAGATACATAAAGATTGCTAGAAATACAGGATGTGCTAAGGGTACCATATTATGGTTGGATGAAAAAAAAATGAAATGTAAGTAATGAAAAACGATTTAACTAAAAACAGCAGCAAATCTGGTCACAATACATCAGTGATATTCCGATACCCAAGCAAAACATAAGATTTGAGAATGCAGGGTGTCTTGCTATTTACCTTCTGCGTCATTCGAGTATCACAGTAGATTACATCTGACCATGCATGCAATGCGGATGTTACCTTGTTGACCTTCTTTCTTACACCTAACATTTTAGTAAGATCAGTTGATTGAACATCACAAATCTGCTACTGATTAACACGAAATCAATGAAAAACTAAATTCAAAGTATGAAGTGAACAATTACACTCTTCTTTCTTATCCTGTTGAAGTTTCTGCAGGTCATTCCCTGTAAAATGGATCTGCTCAATCCCCTCCTTTGCCCATTCATGGCATCTCTTGATTTCCTCATCTGAGAGCAGACTATTCTTTGAGGCATTTTTCGGAGTTTCACGGGTCCGAAGCGCAGACTTCTCTTTCGATATGGTGCCTTTTGATGCACTAGAAACAGGAGGTTGTTTCCCAATGTTTGAGAGATCTCTCAGAGCGGTGTTGGAAACATCTCTCAGAGCTTTTCGCTCTTGACGAGCTGCCTTTGAAGGTTTTGGCAAGTCAGCCTTTGCCAAATCTGAACCTTTCCCTAAAATTTTGACATTCTAAGAATCAATATTCTCTTCTGAATTTGTTGTAAGTCAATCACAAAATATTCAGCAAGAACAAGCAATTTGTACCTCTGTGAATGTAGAAATTCTCACTTCGAAGAACAGTAGGAGTTCGAGAAGCCATTTGACTCTACTGTAGTAAAAGTTATTACCACAAAACAGAAATGATTTAGAATAGATAAACAAGAACAAGAATAAACTTTGATTCTCAAGAATTGATTCCAAACAAGAAACATCAACCATGAAAAAGAAATACACATGGCACTTAATCCTCATAATTCAAGTCATAGACAAAGATGAAACAGACTAAACATAAGACACGAAAGAGTGTATACTTCATCTTCCAATGAAAGTTCGAAACTTTCTGACATATTGATCGGATCTTGCAACGTTCATAATTTGATGAGTTCTTGAAATACCTTAGATTGATTTCAGATTGTAAATTTGATGGTAAAGAAGCAAGACTTCATCTTTCCTGATGCCATAGCTAAGAACAATCAATCCAAAGAAAATTCAAAAGCAAGAAAGTCTTCCAATCTTGGCGTTTTGAACATCAACACCTCAGGCATTTCTAAATAACAACTCTAGGACAGCTCCAAATACAAATCCAAGATCAAGAAGAACCATTAAAAACATTAAATATTTTCTAAAATTAATCATCAAATAGAATGGAAAAAAAAAACTAGAAATCAACCTGACAAATAAACAAAGGGGAAACTCAAAAGCACCAAGAAAGAGATCGATTTCAAGAACAAGAGAATATCACCAGAGACGTAGACTGGTGCCCGGTTGAACACAATGGGAGATATAAGAGATCAAACCTGAAAGATGACCGATGGAAACCCTAACCCTAACTCTTGTGGCGATCTGGAGAAGCGAGAAGCCTGAAAGTCTTCAGAGAGATCAAAGAAGAGGTTGAGAGAATGCAACGGTCGTTTGCCAGAGGGTTTTTGAATGAGAGTTTGAATGACTGAAATACCCTTTTTCTGCGGGTCGGATGCGTACTGCGCCCGAAACCCGATAACGGGCACAACGTATACTTTTTTGCATTATCTTCAAAATTAAGAATTTTTGTAACGTTTTTAAATAATAAAACTAGTTCCTACTTGGTTCGGGAGTTTTGTATCTCTTTTTTTCTTCTTAATTTCATTTATTATGTTTCGTGTATTTATTTTTCAAGGATATTTATATATATATGTATACATTTTTAAATTCTATTTGACTTATTATTTTTTTTAAAAGAGTGGATAAACTACTATATATTAAAAAAAAAAATCGGTACAATAAGTTTAAAAAAAACCACAAAAACATAGAAAAATCAGAGGATGACACACGAGATAGAAATCATAGAATGATCCACCAGAGGTGGAAACAAAAAGGAGTGGGGGTTGGGAGGATGAGGCAAGGTATGAAGGTCGTGGGGAACGATCGCGATTAAGAAAATGGGAGCACCATATCAAACATTGTGGTCATGCGGGAGATCATCAGAGGAGAGCGGTTGATCTCCAGTAGTCAACGAGGGGGTTCCCGTGAAATTGATACTGAGTTTGATAGTCGGGATTATCTTCTCAAGATTAGCTTTATTTGACTTGTTAATTGAGAATGACAGACCAAGACTATTGATAAAATAAAAGTAATTCAAAAAATATCATAAAAGATGAAAAATATATAAAAAAATTAAGATATTTGGAAAAGTAGTTTCGTCCGACTCCCAATTCAGACCGTCACGTCTTAGGAGACAATTCCTTGTGATTTATTATTATTTATTCAAATTTATTAGGTATATATATATATATATATATATCTTTCGTTGTTCTTTAGTCAACCATGACCAAAATGTCTAAAGTGGCGTTGACTTTATACTATTGAGATTTTTCTGTTACCAAAATGTCCTTCTATCAATTAATCAATAATCAATGGCTTTGATGTTACAATTACAAAACTAATTCGAAATAATATAAGTCAAAATTAACTTAAATGTAGATTTTCTATAAATATATATATATATTTGTATATTCTCATATTTATTGTTAATGAATTTAAATTTTGGAAAAAACTTAAACTCAATTAAAGAGAAGGGTTAGTGACTAATAATAACTAAAAAGCTTAACGGGTTTCGGGTAGTTTGTTATCGGACGGAGATCCGAACTCCGACGTGGGAAACGTTCTTCCCACTAAAGCGTTAGCTATAAAAATGTCAAAAGAAAAATATCAAAAGAAAAAGACTCCTTTTGATCCTGCTCCCCTGCAACATGAGTCCTCTGAGGTACTTCTCATCCTTGATTCTCTATTTTTTTTATCCTGTTTTTCCGTAAATTTTGAATAATTTCTATTGTGATTTGTTACTTTTAGGCTGCTGTGAGGTTTTGCAATTAAGAGTTTTAAAGTTAATTTTAGGTTTATAACCAAAATCTTCAATTTTTATGACTTTGAGCTTGAATAGTCTAGTAAAACATTTGATTTAGTTTTGAAGAACTCTGAGATCGATTTCAAAATCTCTAAGACCTTAATTTATGATTTTTAATTGAGAATTTATCATGTCCTCTTAATTACTTTGTAGTGAAGGTGTTTCTATCTTTATGATGATTTAATTGTCTCTGTATCTGAATCTCTCTTCACCTGATTATTTTTTGGAAATTTTCAGCATTGATAAAATGAATTTACTCATAAAATTGTGAACTTTGTGAAGTTGAGAATATTCTTGGCATGTGTTAATTAGTATTTATTTGAGCATGGTCAGGATTATACGGCATTGCAATTTAATGAATTAATGTGGTATTGTTCCAGGATTCCTTTTCTTGCTTAATTTGATTGCATCTTGACACAGTTCTTTATTTCTTTTTGTGGAACTGTTAAGATGGCATGCAGTTCCTTGTCTTCTTCCTCTTTGATTTGGTCCAATTTGTTTTGTTTTATGGAAACTTTCTTTTGTCTGTAATTTTTGTTGTCCTTTTGGAGTTCCCCCATGTTTGATGATGGATAACAATTTGGCAGATAAGTTGACTGGATATTTCCAGTCCCCATGGGTTTCATCAATGGCCATGAATGCAATCCAAGAGTAGAAGGAATTCCAAGTAGAAATCGATTTCGGCTTACTAACCAAAATCTCCATAATCAAGTAGAAAATGATTGTAAGCAGAGAAAGAAGTTTGAATCTGTTTTTTCCAGAATCAGAAACAAGGGATATTGAAATTGAGAAGGATTTGAACTCTGCCAATGGAATTGCCAATGAGAAAGATTGTAAGTATGCTTCATTTCTAATCTATGATTGCTCATTGGATTCTTGAAATCTATCTTCAATGCTATCACTCTCTGAAACATCTTCTGAGTGCTTGAAGAATGGAGAGAACTTTTATGTTTGATGGATCCAAGATTAGTCCAATGGAGGAAGCATCATTATTTCTTGATAGAACACTGGAAGACTCTAATGAGGAAGAAGTGGAGGATGAGGAAAATACTGTCATATGGCTAAATAATTTAGCTGAGAATGAGGTAAAAGTTTACTCTGCCAGATGTTTGGAGAGTGTGGATTCATCGGTGTTGAGTTCATGCACGTCACTAAGCACCTGTGATGATATGAATCCTTATGTTCATGATTCATGCTTTTTGTTGGACCTTGAAGTTGAGGATTCAGAGTTGACATGGGAAACAGAACAAGGTTATGATGTTTTCGAATCGAATGATTTTCCGAGTCCATCATACAAAGCAAGTATTTGTCAATCATTTGGTCCTAAGACAGATGAAACCAATAGTTGTTGTTCAGAAGTTTCCGATTCTGATGAGCCTCTTTTCTGGCCATTTGATCGAAGCACTTATTGGCATTCTGAGTTCAAAGATTTCATATGCATTTCGCCTCGAAGGGATGTTAAGTCTTCAAAGTTTACGGTACTTACTAAATCAAAATCAGATAGATGGATACTGCATCAACAAAGCAATCACTTAAGAAGCAGAAAAAATGATCGACAATGCGGTGATAGAATGGTATTCAATCCAACACCAGTTTTATCTTCTTCGAAAAACAAAGTCATCGGTTCGGGCAATGCTATACAGAAAAAAGTCGCGACACTGTCTAGATTGAGTATAACAACTCAGTCTTCCTCAGATCAACATTCTAGCAATACTGACATGAAGGAAAAATTTCACAAGTTGAAGATAAACACACAAAAACACCGTGGTGATGATGTTTTTCAAGACTTTGTTGCGGAGCAAGTTCCGATCGAGAAATTAGTCGGTCTGAATGAGTTCGATGGCCATGAGGGTGTTGAATTAGAATTTGATGAAACGCAGTTTTCTCTTCTAATCACCTCGTAGGAATGTGATCAAATAATTCCCCTGATTGATTAAATGGTGACAAGGAATGACTAATAATGCAGTTTGCTGCTAAATAGTTGAATGCTTGGGGAGCATTCATTGCAGAGTAGCAAGTATTAGATCAAGTACTATATTTTGCTGTTTTACTTACAATTCAGCTTTGTGTTGTATGAGCACATTTTTGTAACTTTTGCTTTAGATTGTATATTCTTTACTGACAACGAATGGAAAATCCACTTTTGATATATAATGAATTGAGTTATTTGTAACAAAAAGATTTCTTTATTTTTCATTTATATATAAGGCTCCTTGTCCGGCCATATTTGGTTTTATTGAGAAAAACGAAGATAAACATTCAATAGGTCTTGAGTTCAAAACTCATAAGAAACAATAATGATAAGGGTGCAGACTCGTAGTTCAAATCTTTTGTCCTCGGCTGGGACCGCATGGCTTGGAATATCAATTTTCAGTCAATGCGTATGCCATTGATTCATATAACAATTGCAATTTTCATAAAAATAAATAAATAAAATCATGATGATTATATTATTAAAATCGTTATTTTGACAACGCTCACCAATAAACATGTAATAAAAAGGCCAAAACGATTCAAATGGGTAAATACACTAATATGAGTCTCTCATGTGCGCGTAGAGTGGTGAGGGTTCAAATTTTTATTAAAAAAAATAATTCAAAAGTGATGTGGCCCCCCACTAATATACACTCATAAAGTAAGGACGCATTCGAGATAATAATTCACTCGTATACACCCCTAATGATGTTGTATTTCTTTTCTCCTGATATTCACATACATCCATGAGGTGAGGGCATATTCAAAATAATAACTTATTTTGTATATTTTTTGACAAACATATTTAAGGTAAAAGGTAAATAATTCACGTTTGATAAGTATGCTAACAAGTATTTGTTGCCTTGGGAGAAAAGAAAAAACATGCAATACAAAGTGTAGATAGCTTCCAAGTCTCCAACTACTTCTGCCATCTCTAAGATGTCCCAGAGTGGATATTTTTAATATACTTTTGTTGTTAATGTATTAATTAGTGGCTCAAGATGTAACTTATAGAAAGAAGCTTCAATATTCAGAGAACTTTTTTTTTAATATAAAAAAACATAGTTTATTTGCTAGTCAATGAGATCTAATAGCAGGTAAAAAATAATTTTATTGAAAATCTCTTTCATACATATAATAATAGTTGAGAATAATCAGAATATGCTTAAAGAATATATAAAAAAATGGCGTCTTGTGTACGTTGGTGGATTTGGTAAAGCATTGCTATTTTCAAAAGTAGTTCATCTAAGTTACATCATAAGTTTGAAAGAAAAATTACAAATAGAAATAAATTATTTATTGTTCAATATTATATATATATATATATATATATATATATATATATATATACAAAAACCATAAGTGTCGCCGACCAAAGAAATTATCAAAGGTAGACATGTATAATAGTGCACCTATCATGATCGACCCCTTGAGTTTTATTGGCTCGACTAGCTGTCATATAAAGCAATTACAAAACTATTTATGTACACATAAAAGATTTTCAAAAATCAAACCGAACTAATAAATTTCATAGCCATGCAATTATGGAGAGGAGAGAAACAAAATCTTTCCATATGGGAGGCACTGATTAGTGAATAAATAATAATACTACATTATTTCTATAATATTTTTTATAATATTTTTACATAGTATTATAATAGTACTATTAAGTCTCTATTTGTCTATTTAATTATCATTTAAATAATAATCCACTGCAAGGTTGTTTAGATCATATATATATATATATATATATATATATATATATATATATATATATATATAATAATTATTAAAAAAATCTAAAATAAAAATTTGCATGATACCACCAGATACGTGGATAAAGGATCCGAATCCAAGAGAAGAGTATTTCGGATTCGGATCAAGCCTTGGGGATAAAGGGTCAAACCCGAACTTGACACTAAGGGGGGAAATGAATGGGTAAGGGGTGGTATTGAAAAAGGTGTTTGGTTGGAGGGGTAATTCATTGGGAATGGGAAAAGTAAAAAAAAAGAGTTATATTAATATTACCCTTTTACCATTGTATAAAAAAATAGTATTTATTCTTATAATAATGAAAACATAAATATTAATAGTCATTTTATTATTTGTCATTATTGTTTAATTAAAAAATAACTTCAAATAAATTTAATTCCGTAGTTATAATTTATAATTAGTTACAAATAATATATATTTGAAATAATTAAAATTTATAAAATAATGAAAATGTGAATAGTTATCTGCTCATTGTTGATTATTGTTTAACTAAAAATTAACTTCTATTAAAGATTAAGTTACTATTATATACTTATAAGTTTTTAATTAATCACAAACTATATTTATTTGGAGTAATTAAATCTTATTCCATAATGAAAACGAAAATATTTATTTCATTACTACGATTCACGATATTTATTTCAAATGATTATTATTTATAAAATAATGAAAATATAAATATTTATATTATTAATATTGACTAATGTTTAATTAAAAATTACTTTTAGATAATTGCTACTTTCAATAAGTACTTATAATATTTTAATTAATTACAAATAATATTTACTCTATATACTTAATAAAATAACAAAAAATGTGAATACTTCTTTTATTATTGATTATTCTTTAATTAAAAATTAACTTCGAATAACTATTAAATCAATGCAATTAAAGAATTTGGATTTTATTATTATCGATTAATATTTAAATAAAAATTAGTTCCAAATAACTATTAGTTTAATTATTTTAATTAATCACAAATTAATGATGACTATATTCATTTCAAATTAATCATGTTGTCTTTTGTAATGTTGACATGGGCAATATAGTAAAATCCTAGGGGTAATGGGTCATTGAATGGCTGATTACCCTTGGGGGTGGGTCAATGGTGACCCCCCAAAGTAATGATTACTAAGTTCAAAAACTACCCAAACACCACCATGGAATCAGTCCATCCAAACGCAGCCTAAAGGTCCGACCCGTTGAATCGAACAACCTCTCTTCTTTGACGAGAAATTCCCGAGAAGGAGAAAAACATCCCAATAACTCGCGGGACCTCCAATGGCATTTCCGATATTATGGGGAAACAAGGAAGGTAGTATGGTAAAAGAGTCGAAAAGGAAAAAGTTGCAGGCTTGGATGGAGGTGACGAAGCATGGATGCTTCTCTTCGACTTCTCGTGAAGCTTTCGGTATTCTCCGCGTTTCTTTTTGACTTCGTTGGCGGTCTGTTAGGGTTTGGATTCTTGATCTCTGTTGCTATTTCATTTCAATCTTGCTGATGCCTCTTGGGTTTTGAAGCTTTGGCGGTGGATCTTGGTATGGTACTGTCTTTTTTGGATTTTAGGCTTTTTCTTTCTTGATTTTGTGGATTTGGGGGTTGGTTTGGGGATTTTTGGTGGTTTTGTTTTAGGATTTCGTGGGTTTAGTTTGGGTGAATCGAGAAATGTCGTTTTGGCGCCTCTTTTTTTTGGAGGTATAGGGTTTGGCGTTTTGGTGTTTTTCTTTTTGGCGGGGTTACTTGGATTCTTAAGTGAAAGATAGATTTTTTGACGGATTTTAGAATATTGGGAGGGGTTTGGGAGGGTTTGGTTGTTGCCTGATCGTGCTTTGCTTCTGTGGGTTGTTAGGTGGATAATCTTGAAATCATATTGAATTAAGACGATGCGGACACCTTCGCTGCTTGCTCAGTGTCTGCCCGGCTTAATGCCTCATGAAAAGGCCAGCCATGGTGTTTCTATTGTTTCTGAGAGGGATGTCCGTCAACCATCACCGGCTGTTGAAATTCTTCCTTCCAAGGTGCTTTATCCTCTTTTAGAAATGTTTTTTTTATACATAGGATTGGGATTCATTGAGTGGTAAATTTAGATTTTTGCTTATATGTGATTTGTGATTTTGTGAAGTGTTTTCAGTATATCCATTTCAAAAGTTTTACCTTCGCTGAGAAATTCTTTTTCTTGACTATTTTGCAGGCTGCTCATCCCTTCAAGTATACTGGTGAAATTGCTGATCTGCACGGTCTCACCATCTTCAAGGTTTATTCTGAGCCATTGAAGTCATAAATGTTAGCAGAGTTTGATCTATTGGATTAGTTTTTGACGCCTTGATGATTTACCTATTTGTGATTAATTGTTTTAAATGACAATGGAGGTATTTGTAAACCTTTTGTTCAGTTAGTCTTGAAAATTTGATGTTTTCTTTTTGGGTCAGGGAAGAGTTAGCGTGGCTGATATCATTGGGTTTTCTAGTTCTGAGATGATTTCTTCAAAATCTGATGGTAAGTTCATGAGGCCTTAGGAGTCATTGGTCTTTGTTACTAATTTTTTGTACTGGATTATATATGCAATTTGATTATAGATAAATTGGACTTGTTATATGTTACCTATGAGGCACTTTTTTATTATGATTAGGGTCTTTGAAATCCTGGGAGAGTGCAATCGATCTTGTAAACGTTCTTAAGCTTGAGATTCGTGATGGTCAGTTGAGCTTTAGAGGCAAAACAGTTCTAGAGGTAAGTTAAATGGTTCCTTTTCTTCTCTGTAAAGACATCTGGTTTCTGAGTGTGCTTTTACATAACCTGCTAATCAGGAGGCTAATTTTAGCTTTGTGCGTTTTGGTGAGAAATCAAGTTAGTGCATCGCTTGTTATTTGGATCTATGCATCTTTTATACAGTGGTAGGAAGCAACATTAGATCTGTTTAGCTTAGAAATGTCTCTCCTGGACAGCATGCAAATTATTTAGTAGTTGCTTGACAACAAAAGCACATTTATGCTAGTATTATCTAGAGTTTTAGGGGATATGCCAATTTTTAAGAGCTTTCTACCTTTGTTTGAAGCAAACCCTTCTCTAAATGTCTTTTGTAACCGCTCTTCTTTTTGTTTTGGTGTAAATATATTTATGCAGTTTAGTGATCTAACTAAATTGATAGTGATGATTTTGAATATGTAGTTTTAATCCTTTATTTGGTGTATTTTTATGAATTTATGGTGATTTTTCATATAAGAATATTATAGAAGCTTATGCCTTTCTTTGGTTTTGTGTGAGTTTTTCACATTTTTTTGGTGCAGCTGACCATTCCCATCAGGTTTCAATGAAATTATGATCATCATACATATTAGACTGAAAATGAACAATAAAATATAGTTAGATATAGAGTGTCAAGCAAATTTTATTCTTTTTCTTCAATTAAGTTAATGAAGAAATTGAGGGAATTATTGAAAACTAAGATGTTTATGTTCTTTATGCTGTCATCCGCTTTTCTTTGACATTATTGATTATTGCTGCAGCTTGGCTGCGGATATGGACTTCCTGGGATTTTTGCCTGTTTGAAGGTATGCCTTATGTAGCTTACAGTGGTAGCTCATTTTTCTGTTCAGTGAAACTTGTTTAATATTTGTTCCTGTCAATATATGTAAGATACATGCATATATACATCTATTCAGCATGACTTCACCCTAAAATTTTGTTCAAACCTGTTACAGGGTGCTTCTAAAGTCCATTTCCAGGACCTAAATGCGGAAACGATTAGGTGTACAACTGTACCCAATGTTCTTATGAATCTTGAGCTGGCGAGGGACAGGCAGAGCCGCCAACCAGAGAGTCCCCTTACACCATCCCGGCAGCAATTGGCCCCTGAAGTCCATTTCTATGCTGGGGACTGGGAAGAACTCCACACTGTTCTTTCAGTGGTGCAGAAGGATAGCTTTGAGCCAGTTCCTGTGATGAGCCTGAGCTTTTCAGAAGAGGATTTCTTGGATGCTTGTAGCAGTCATGATGGAAGTGTTGTCGGCCATGATTCTTCCTCAAGACGACGTTCAAGGAAGCTCTCTGGAAGCCGTGCCTGGGAGAGAGCTAGTGAGACTGACCCCGGAGATTGTGGGTATGATATAATTTTGATCACGGAGATCCCTTACTCTGTGAGCTCTTTGCGCAAGCAGTATTCCCTTATAACTAAGGTGAGTTGCAGAAACCCATCCTGTTTATATCCCCAAACATGCTAGTTGTGGTCACTCGAATCATGGTGAAAGGGTAGCTCGATAGATGCGACTATACATACCGCACCTCAAACTTCTGAATTATCAAACAATTGTATGCTTGTGTGTTTGAAACCTTGATCATTAACCCAGAGTTTGATTTGAGGGCTGTTTTCTAGATTGTTTCGGGCATAACATTATCCAAGTGGACATTGAAACCATGTATAGGTTATAGTCCCAAGAATTAGTATCATTTCCGTCCACACAAAATGGGTGTGGACCTTGTGGTAGTAGTGAACTCCAGATTCTTAAACAGATTGGCCATTTCACCATGTCATCAGAGCTATCTATAAAGAGTCAGGAAAAATGATCGGCTTATTATTAGTGATGGAAAGTTTGAAAATTGACAATTAAATCACTTACATTTTGCTATAAAAAATGCAATCCAAGGACATTTATTTTGGTATGTTTGTTCCTTAGCCCTCACCAAGATTCTCATCTTTTTACAGTGTCTACGTCCTCCATACGGCGTGCTCTATTTGGCAGCAAAGAAGAACTACATCGGTTCCAATGGCGGGGTGCGGCAACTGAGAGCCTTGGTGGATGAGGAAGGCATGTTCGGTGCGCATATGGTATCAGAACTGACAGACAGGGAAATATGGAAGTTTTTCTTCAAATGAACATACAGCAAGATGGAAAGGGTTTCAGAAGAAGCCCCCAACATCACATAATTCTTAATTTTAGTTGCCGTCTACTGTGTAAATACATCAATCAGCTTGATCAACAACCTCTTCCACTATTCTGGCAATAAGGTCAGAAGATCAGATTGCAAAATTAAAGGCCACGCCAATTTGTAAAATGTTCTTTGTTTCTTTAATTTTTTTTTGGTTGAATGCGACCACACAAACACCTGAGCTGATACTGTTGAGCAATACGGTTTGGTTTTCTTCATTGGTCTTGTCCTATGGACTTCTGGTGGTTGAAAACACATTATCTTACAATGTTGTATTCATTTTTTCCCCTTTTTGTTGATGGTTGTGGTCAAACGTTGGTCTTCAGAAAGGAAAAGAGTGTGTAGATTTAATAATTCCCTGATTTGAGAAAATTAGTATGTTATACTATCTCAGACATTTCTTGATTTTTTTTTTATTTGAAATCAATATAATAAATAAATTGAGGGTGAAACAGGCGTTTGGCAACTTTATTATCATTTTCAGTTGTGCTTGCACTCCAAACCCACAAAAAAATAAAAGAAAATAATATAAAAAAAAGGATCGGGTATTGACTTGGCATACAGATTATATTTAAGTTCTTTGGAGAATTCATTGCATCAAGATGGTAGTCTAATCAACCTTAAATTAGACCATCCATTTGATCTACAGACCAGCCAAACATTTCTCTTTTCATTCATCTGCAAATTCATGGTTTGATGGCATAACTTATAGAATGAAAACAATGCTAACTATTTGATTGCGTACGGCGGCGGTGCTCAGTTAATCTTCGACAGACAATCCGCCAACAATACTGCAAGGTCAGAGTTGCAACAGAGCAAAGCAATGGTACACCAACAACACAGCCACCGGGTGCAAGGTTAACCAAGGTCTGTAATAGGACAACGAAAATGGATCAAACGAAACAGCATGTCTGAAGGAGCCGACTTGTGACTCATGAAATATTTCAAAAAAATTTGAGTTGAAAAGCTTACCATCATTGCAGCAATCAAATGAATAATAGGAACAAATACTTGGTCAGTTTTTGTCTCGCCGGCGTATCCCTCAAAAGCGATGACCATGCAAAAGGTATGGATGATAGTAAAGCCAAGAGACATAATCGCTGTAAATGAGAAGAAGCATTGTAAATCTAATAATGCCCATGAAAAAGATGAGTAATATGAAAACATGTTCACTATGAAGCAGCATAAAATTGGTCGACACAGAATAATCTAACATTAAAAGGTCATCCACAATGCTATAAGTTGTTAATGTATCGAGTTTGGCATTTGCCTATTGTATGCCAATGCACAATTATGTGAAGCCAAGCTCGCGGTTTATGTGTTGTGCAAACAGGATAATTTGGTGCCATTTTAAACCAAAGAACATTAAGCCATTGAACTCATTCAATTAATCATCAAATGCGGAAATAACCCAAAGACCAAAGTTAAATTGACATCATGCCAGTTGGATGTGCACTCCTTCATAAGTTTCTATAGAAGTGAATGAATTAAGTCTCTGTACTGACAATTACAGCCCGGCCAACGTTAACAGCATGAAATTGAGATTCTCGTCTTTTGTCTCTTGTTGAGATCAATGGTTTGTCTATGTGCGACGAATAACAGTTCTCATGAATGCATAACTGTTGCAATCACATTCACAAACCATTCTATTTTCATTAAAGCAAGCATTATTGGAAAATGTTCGAGTTGGCCTTCAGATCACAACAGAACATTTCTTCTATGTCCAAACAGCGTAACATGCTACAATTACAGCATTTATAAGTGAGAAATATAACCTCATTGTCTGAACAGCATAGGAAGAGAATTACCTGCTCCTACTTGCTATAATTGTTATCCCACACAAGGGAAGAGAAGACAAATAACAAAAGTGAAAGAAAAGTAACACAAAAAAATCTCGCTTGTGAAGAAACCAGTAATTTGATCTTTTTAACTTTAGCAAGCCTTTTCTACTCATAATGAAATTATACAAGTGACTAAAGTTGAAACGTGAAACCATGAAATTCCTCCAAATTGTTTTAGCATGCTCATGGTGTGTTCAAATAATGCCATACAAAATTATCTAATGTTAACATAAAGTCTGGAATAATTGCCTAGAGAATGGTGAATAAAATACTCCATAATCAGATTGCAAGAACACTAAAGGTATACCGGATACAAGAAAAAATGGCATTCTTGAGCATTTGTCAATGTAAAATGTAGCTGGGCCAAATGCAGGAGTTAAGAGGCTAAGCGAGAAGAAGACAGCATGAGCCACACCATGGCCTAGACCACCAGCTGCAAATCATTCAAAGAATCTTAGGAAACACATAACAGATTATTCTCAACATGGTTGAAACTAAACATTTGTCAAACCAAAAGAGACAATGAATCGGGACGTCATAAAAACAAGTTTTCAATAAATTCAGATCATCATAAGGGACTGACAAAATAATAGAAAGTCTGCCTAAAAGCACATTTACATTAATAAAGAAGAAAGTTCTCATAGCTACAAATCTAACTGTTCCAAACAATTCTACGAAGAAACATGATCTTACATACACACATACACACACACACATTTTTATGAATATAGCATATAACAGAAGTTACATATAAACAACATACACAAATAAATTCCATATTTCTCAAGCAAACTGATCTTCTTACAAATACAACTCATCGATGCTCAAAAGAAAAGTAAAATAATGCATTTTGAAGCTTACTTAGAGAAATTAACATCTTATCCGTCACAACAAGTCTAGGCTTAGAAACCCTGTCAGCGAAAGCATCCAGCATATCTTCCAATTTCCTAATGAAACCATCAATGAAAAATGTTCAAATCACAATCAGTTAACAGAGTGAAATTCGAACAATGTTTGAAATAAACAAGTACAAATGCTCCAAAGAAACAAGCTACACACTTGTAGAGCTTCCAGAAGAGAACCCGCACGGCTTCTTGAAATCCAACAGAAGTGAGAAGGAGAAGCACATAGGGCCACAAAGATGCGGTCTTTATAGGAAGAAACCCTCTCCACGCACCAGATAGCACAATCAAACTCATGAGCCAAAACAAAGTGCTGCACCTCAATCAAGAAAACAAAAAGATCTCAAATCAGAGGGATTTCAAAGTAGATCAAGAGGATCAGTGATAAATTCCTCAACGGCAAGGGTTGGATACCTCGAGAGGAGGGTGAGGATGAGAAAGGGCTTCTGGGCGATGACAGAGACAAAGAGGGAGAGCGCCGGGCCTAACGCGATCAGAACATAGCCCACGCCAGACTCCAGCGTCATCCTGGCTCTCTCTCTCTCTCTCCTCCGGCCACCGGAGATGAGAACGAGAGTTCGCGCTTTCTCGTTTGCTCTTCGGCGTCGAGTGCTTGCCAATGTTCGTTCACTGTTCATGCCCTCCTAAAAAAAACTAGTATTTTGCAATTAACTCCCTAAAAGTTCTTTATTTTCAGATACATCAGATGATATTTTTATAATTTTTCGGATTTACAGAAATCCCCCTCAATTTTGTTTTATCAAATCTTCGTCAATTTACAAACATCGTTAGTTTGACATTTTCTCCGTCCAAAAACACGATCATGATTTAAATAAATGACTTTTTATTCAATTATAAGCAAATTTGCTTCATTTTTAATAACTTAATTAGTTTTTTTTTTTAAAAAAAAAGTGGATAAACCACAGCTTAATTAGTTACTTCTATCCAACCGGTAAGGCTTTGAAATTTGAATCCTTATGTGCAAATTACAAAAAACCAAACCGTTTATTGTTTTATAAATCCACAATATTTAGAATATATATTTTCAAAAATCTTTCCTTTTAGAAAAGAAAGCTTGATCTCTGAAGAAAAACGAAGTTCTTTTCACAGCGGACATTCTGAGGTGAACTCTCCTTTTGACAAATCAAGGTTAAACTGAGAATTAGAAAAGGTAATGGTACACAGGTAACAATCTTTACATTTCAATATTTACAGGGGTATATGCGCAATTAACGGAAAGCTTTTGCACAGTGTCAGCTGACTCGGCTCGTTTCCTGGTCTATACCAATAGCTGACCAAGTAGTAGCCGGGGATTTGAAATATTATGTATGAATGAAAAAGAAACCTTTTTTTATTAGGGGCAAAAACTTTAGAAATTGTCATCATCTTCAACAAATTTTAACAGATACCTCAAAATTGAAAGCCTATGGTTCTCTCCAGCTTCTTTACTCCTCACTGCTATAACACCCTTCACTACCTGCATGTACAGCCTCTCCAGCTGTGGTACACCATACCCTTCCGCACGCTCCATCAGTCGGTGCTTTATGGACGTGATCTGCTCGGAAATCTCCGCGTCTGCCATATCAATGTCTTCGTTGGTGCTGGTGTTGGTCGGGACCGCGCATGAAACGGTAACAAGGCCTTCAGGGAGTTCATTGTGTGGAGGATTGTCCAGTCTGTTCGATGCTCCATTCATTTGCAATTCTTGTGATGATCCTGGTTCAGAATTACCAGATTTTGATGTTTCTGATTCAGTCACTGCATTCGATTTGTCTTCCATGATCGAAGCTGCATCAATAACAAGAAATTGTTTATGAGTGGATAACAATGTAAGATGTTGCATCTATCCTAAGAAAAAAACAAGAGTACTATGTATCTTATACATAACAAGGAATGGGATTTGAGAAATAACGTCACAAAACTAGGAATTAATCACACGATCAAATTGTTACCATTCTGTGTTCAAAGCAAAACAAGAGTCTCAGAAGAAAATTGGTTATTGGTATTGCATGTCTTAAGAGCTTGACATTGTCAATTTGGTACCACAGTTCAACATTCTAGCAAGAGAGCCTCATGGATTTTCCAGCACTGTTACATAGATTAACAGAAAATAACCTTCATATTTGATTTACATCAACTTAAACCACTGACTCCATCATCTCTTCAAGAACATAACCTCTAACTTGGATTCTAATGAAACCTAAAAATCCTAATATTGCATTACTTGAATTTGAACTACAGGATAATTGTAAAGCCCCAAAGGGCTATGGAAACTGTAAAGCAAGAAAACAGTTAGCCTTTGCTCAAAATACTTTAACTGGTGATCATGCCCTAAAAATCAAGCAACCCTATTGACTGAAAACACAGGAGTGGATCTTTATCCATGTGGGTATGTCTACTAATTGCAATCTTTCATCCTTTGACAAGTAATAACATATGAAGGTAAAAAATATACTGATCTATGGATAATGGGGACTGAAGTCAAAATAACAGAATCATCTCAAAATTACCAGCATAACTAATTATACCATAAAATTACTCAAAGAATAAATGTGACTCATCAAAATACCTGCTTGCTCAGTTTCAGAAATTTTCTTTGGCCGCTTCAATGCCTCATAACTCTGCTGCAGATTCACCTCTGGTTGGACATGACGGAGACGGGCACTAGATCTAGTAACAGTGGTTAATTGAACAACAGGCACTGCAGTAAGGCTTGAGATCCCACTATCATCTGCCACCTGCACCGGGCCTCCATCTGCTGCAATCTTGTCACAAAATGAGACCAGTGCTGGGTCCATTTGTGAAAGCATACCTTGCACCTAAAAAGGAAAAATAAAACCAAAAATTGATTGTGCCTCCGTACACACTCCTTGACAATGATAAACATGAAAAGAGCACATACACACCGCATCTCGAAGTTCATGTGCCCTGCTTACTATCCTTGCTCCATTGTAATCATCCCCGTTGTATGCCTGTGCATTCGCTCCAATGAATAGTCAAGATATATGGGAAAAATGAAACAAATATATTTTTTTAAAATTTGACCTCAGTGTTTAGCAAAAGCAAGCGCTGTTATCTTATATAATCAACCGTTTACCTTAGCATTGGCTGCAATTAAATCAATGTCGCGGAGGAATGCTGAGCAAGTCAGGTAATGCCCAGAATCCACATGCTGCAACAGAGTAGCCATATCCATGGGATTCTGGATGATTGAACGATAGTTTGGAGCATCCTCATCAGTGACTGGATAATGGAACACACTGAACCGTTTATCATACAAAATCCTGCAAACAGTAGCTAATTTAGGTTTCTCTTAAATTTTATTTTTTTCATGGATCCAAAGACAAAGCCAGGGCACTTATGTTGGCTTAGTTTTGGCTAGAGGAAAAAATGGATGTTGTCCTTTCACTCACAGAAGACCAGACAATCTTCAGGATAATGAAGGTGTAAAATGATGTCAGGAAGCCAAAATGTGTTATGTACAACTATAATATTAATGCTTATGTGATGCATAAAAGATGGTACCAATAATTTGAGGTGCAATGCCGGTCATCCTTCATGTAAAAAAGCTCCATCTTATCACAAATATCTATGAGGCAGCTTCAGTCTCGACCATGTTAAGGACTACAGTCTTATATTGTGAATATAACACGTGGGGACGGTGATTTACAGAATGGAAGATGATGTTTTTTATCAGAATATTTCATTCCATCAATTCTCCAAAACTAGCAGCTTCTACTGCTAGATAAGAATTAACTTGGGTTAGATACAACCAGCAAATGTGTGCGCAAGAAGACGTTTTCTTTAGCAAGTATTGTCCTTCATCAGTTCTCCATGACATGAAAAGCTATATTCTAATAATGGCAAAATTATTCCAATCTAAAGATTTGAAAAACAGTTGATAGTATCATCAATCAGCCAAAAAAAGGCCAGTTGTGAAATTGGTCTGGTGTAAGTTTAAAATTGAATAAATGGCACTGCAACTTATGGTGGAATTTGCCTTACCTGTTACAGACATCCCGAAGGCACATTCGCAACCGCCGAAGAGCATGTTGCTCTGCTTCTGCTTTGGCCCTCATCTCAGATGGCTTTGGACCACTTATCTCTTTTGGTGCTTTTGGGAGTTCTGGTAGAGATGTCTTTTCTTTTGAATTACTTCTTGATTCTTGAAGTTGAATAGAGAAAACAGCTTCAATCAATTGCTCAAAGAACCTTAACCTGTCCGTCGTGGTTGGTTTCTCAACTTGGTACCTGTGAAACAAAAGTTGAGCTAGGTAGATAAGTCAAAGTCATCCTTAAAAGAAAGAATTCTTGTCAAAAAATATAAAAAACAAATTAGAGATTTCCTAAAATTGCAAAAAGATAAATTTCTAAAATAGTGATCTAATGAAGATACTGGCATGATCTAAGTTCTCTAGTTCTCTAAAACTTCTGTTTAATACAAGAGCACAAATTCGATATTCGTAGTAAATATGACACCGAAAACTAACTTGGTCATTTATGATGCATCTACACTTCAAAGGGGCTAATTCTCATTTAACAACCAATGTTTGACAGAGGACAAATCTTTTATAGACCAGCTGCACTGGCACAGAAACAAACTATCTACCAAATGCGAATGAGCCCTATTCAGAATGTTTGTCCAGAAACTTCTATATTAATGATATTGGCCTAAAATGTGCATCTAAAGTTCAATGAATGCAAAATCTTGTCAGAACCAGTGATTGAAGTGAGGGTTTGCGAAACCATACACATGCTGAGGGGCAAATATTGCAGTAGACTCTTCATCCAAATCAGAAGAAGGTGATGTGGATGTTCCGAGTAGCAAAACAGGAAGGTCAGATGGCAATTCACCCAAAAGTGTCATCAAGACAGCCTTAAGTTGCTCACTTGCCTGAAATTTGATAGAATTATACGAGTGAGATATAGAAAACCATAATTTTCAATATTAATTTAAAGGACATCTGAGCTAAAGGACATTGCAAATATTATTACTCACAGTTTCCCACCAAAGCTGGAATTGTGGTAAGAAAAGTATAGAGGGGGTGGACCTTCTAGCTTCACCAAATATATGTACCAAAGCCTCTTCTGGCGTCTTTGCACTAGGATCAGAAAGAAGGGAAGGAAGCCCAAGAGAGTGAACAGGAAATTTCTCCAATTCATGAAGGACAGCTGGCCCAACATGATCCTGTTAAAACTTAAACAGTAAGTACAGTTTCAGGTTGACATTCATTTGGTAAAATTCTCAAGCTAAAAGGTACAGTGGCCCATACCAAGCCAACACTTTCATCACCACATAGCAAAAGCCGAGGCCTATAGACAAGAGGAAAAGCAGAACAATAAGAGAGAACAGCCAATTTGCTCGTATCTGAAGCTGAATGGTAAGGAAATATTTCAGATATGTGTCTCATGATTTTCATAAGATGTCCTTTCAAACATGAAGAGAGGATTGGAGATAGTGGCCTTGAGTGCACAATAGAGCCTCTATGAGCTGCTGGAGTAATTGTAGACATGGCTTCTAAGAAATGGTATTTTTCAACCTTAATGGAGTCCACATCGATCACAAACTTGTCATCACTAGTGTACACTTGCGGATACTTCTCTCGGAAAGCCCGGATAGCAGCTTCTGTGCACAATGCCTTCAGATCAGCTCCACAATATCCAACACAACTAGCTGCAAGTTCCATCTTCAGATCTTTTGAGAGTGGTTCCTTCCATTTGCGAGTATGAATATCTAATATTTCAGCTCGTGCCTCACAACCTGGTAAAGGAAAAATAAATTCTCGATCAAACCGACCAGGGCGGCGCAGAGCTCCATCAATAGCATCTATCCTATTAGTTGCTCCTATCAGAACAACTTGCCCACGTGAATCAAGACCATCCATCAAAGCAAGTAAAGTTGAAACTATTGAGTTATGGATCTGTTCTTGTTTGCTAGATCTAACAGGAGCAAGACCATCTATTTCGTCAAAAAAGATAATAGAAGGTTGATTCCTCTGCGCTTCTTCAAACAGAAGCTTTAGTTGCCTTTCAGCCTCACCAACCCACTTGCTAAGAACATCAGCTCCTTTTCGCATGTAAAAACTGACCTTCTGACCAGCTTTTGAAGCAGCACAAGCCAACGCTCTAGCAATCAGTGTTTTCCCCGTACCAGGAGGACCACAAAGCAAAACTCCTCTCGGTGGAGTGATGTGATAACTTGAGAAAAAATCTGGATAGAGCAAAGGAAAGAAGACCATTTCCTTTAATGCATCAATGTACTCTGACAGTCCTCCAATATCATTGAAACTGACACTCTCATCAACTTGTAATGGTTGGATGTCTGCCCCCCCTTTTGAGCTTGGTCCAGCGGTTTGAGCACCAGCAGTGAGAGAAGCAAAAGAATCACCCTGATGGACCCAACCAGATGCAGCAACATTTAATCCCCATGCAGTTGTCGTTGTACCATGCATATCCATTCCCCCAAAAAGCCAAGAAGGGCCACTTCTACTTCCACTTCTTGTCCATGGCATTGCAGGCCCTTGATCTAGTTCATCCACAAGAAGGGAGTCATCAGAATCCTCAGGTCTTGTAAAAGGATGGCGCTTATGAAATCGAGGTCCACCCTTTCTTAGGTCCTTGCCATTTTTGGAGCCCATGCCCTGATGTAGTACTCTACGGGGGGAGCGAGGTCTTTGTTTCCCTTCTTTCTCTGGAAAAAATCTGCGGACCTCTGCACGGTTTCTTAGATCATACCTTCTCCTTCCTTGCTCCTCACCATCTTCATCATCACCATCTTCTTCTCCTTCGTCTGCACCATCACCTTCTGCTTCATCACCTTCATCACCTTCATCCTCCTCAACTTCATTCCCATTTTCTACCTCAGTTTGCCTTGCATCTCCCTCAGAACTATCCTGTTCATCTTCAGATTCTTGATATGGCTGACCCCTTCCCCTGATGCCAGAACGCCGAGGCCGTAACCCTTCACGACGAGGAACCGATTTGTTCAACATTTTTTTACGCTTTGGAGAATTAGATATGTCATCATGACTTGCATTGTTTTCTGCTTTTCTTTTAGAAGAACGAAACTTAGGCCTCTGCCAATGATGCAATGCCATTAGTTTCAAAATTATATGTACAGAACAACTGTACAGAAAAAAGATTATCCTGCAGGCTCCTCATAAACAAGCTAATAACTAACCTCCTTCACAAATATTCCATGGTGGGAGAGTATGAAATCTCACCATTAAGTCGTCATCTTCTGAGCTAGAACTGTCTGTGTCATAGTCTTCCAGATTGATTGAGATCTTCCTTTTTCTTGTAGAACGGCGGAGGTTGGCTGCTATTGACTGCAAAGACAATTCCAATATGTTGAGTACAGGAATGGACGTTTTGGAGCTAAATTCAAAGATGCCCGCATATAACTAGCAACAAATGGCTGTATTAAAAAATTTATGGTAACAGGCCACCAATTGTATGAGAAGGTTTACCCCCATTTAGTTGCATTGTGCATCTACATCAAAGTGTAGAGAGAAGTTCACAATTTGGAAGACAACAAATCATAAAAACCATTTGAATGCCCTCAAAATAAGTTGCAATATTGTGAGCTTTTGCCAAACAAAAATGGGGCATAGCAAGAATGTCTTTTCTATTATGCAGTTTACAAAACCCGCTAGCACAGAAAAGATACAGAACAGTGTACAAGATTCAACAATAAGACCATCTCATCTCATAAGTGCTATATTTTACATCCAAGAAACTGGCAGTTGGCTAAGGTTACTTTAATTGTATCTCTTTTTTTAATGATTGGCGACACTACCAAGATTGATTAGGAAAAGAACACATATTTCGAAATATGCTGCCTATCCATTTGTTGTTCCCAAATATGGACATAGTAAAAACTATATCACCGAATACACAATGGGGTTTTGTTACCAACTAAAATTTTGACCATGATTTTTAGGATACACACTTAGCATCAGATGGTTGGATTTTTCAACTTTTTATGGTCTCTCAGGTGTATCTCACCATTGTTGCAATCAAACCAACCATTATTCACACTGATGTGCTCATGTGACATGTGTCTATTGTACGTTCTACATAAAATCTTTCTATAGGAATTTTTATCGTGAATAATACATGCTTAATGCTTGTCGTTTTGCTGGTCCTCAGAGATGTTGGAAGTGATTAATAAAGATAAAGAGTTAAAGAGAGAATAGAGGGAAATAAATGATCAGTATCTTCTCCGTCACCTATTTAACTTATTCATGTTGGGAAGTAAAATTTTCCATATTTTCTTTTTTCTTACTTTTCTCGTATTGAAACATTTGACTGAGAAGACAGAATTCTAAAAAAAGTAAATGACATAACTGACAAATGGAAAGGGTATGATTGGATGAAGTTAATTTACTTAGAAAGCAGATAAGATATGTGAAGTGCAGTCCAACAACATTGTAAACCACTTGTTATGAGTTCCTTCAAATTCCTTGGCACCGCAAAGGTTCACTACAAACATAACCCTCAAGAGAGTTTGCGACACCTATATCGACATGACCATAGTCCTCCACCGTGTGGAAATTGCGAACACATAGAATCAGCCATTCCTCAACGAACTCAAACATAAACGACTAGTCATAGTGAATTCATCAACCTAGATGCAATAAAAGTTTCCAAAGATGATATTCAGACAATTTAACAAGAATAAAGCATGCAACACTGTTCTATAACACAAACAACTATATCTTCTAATCCTTCAAATGGAAAGCAATCACCGCAAAGTGAAAGAAAAAGACTTCATTCACAAACAAAATTAACAAGAAATCGCATAGAAGAAGAAAATAAAGCACATACATCCGAAGGGGGAGGCCGCACAGGCCGGCTGCGGGGCCGGAGGAGCTTGGCAATCTGAGAGGCAGCGGTGCGGGTCTTTGTCTTGGGCTTCTTCCGCATCGCTGGCTTGTAGTACATAAACCTCCTTCCAAACAGCTTCCTCCGCTGCCGCAGTCTGTCACTAGTCCGCAGCGGCCTGATCGCCGACGCATCCCCTCTCCCATCCATCAGAATCACCGCTCCTCCCGATCCGATCTCACCATTCCTAGACCCAGCTTCCCTGCCACCAGAGCAAAAGGATTCAACGCGATCGATCGGATTTCAGCTGATCAAAATCGTTCAATGCGTTAGGATTCGGTAAAGGAAGACAGGAAGAGATCCAGGTTGAGAAATTAGGGGGAAATCGAAGGAGAGGAAAGCTCGACGAAACCCTAACCTCGGGGCTTGGCCGTGAGCAACGGGGTGGAACTCTCTGTGCTCCGGGAGGTCGACGATGAGGGATTTCTAGGCAAAACCCTCGACCAAGGACTCACGTGACTTGCACGTGTAGACTTCCTATATACCCCTTTTTCCATTTTACACTCGCTTTCTGTTACGAGTTCGGGCAGTGTTATTTGCACACTACCCCCTGAATGTTTTTTATTTATGCAATTGGTTTATGGTTTCCTTAATTTTGAGCTTTTACATTGGATAAATGTGTGCTGGATGGATTTTTAAATAAAAACAAAATATTAGTTTTTTTTTCAAGAACACCCTTCCCATTGAAAAAAAATCTGTAAATCTTTTTTTAAACCCTTGTGAGTAATTATTATATTTTAAAAACTCACATTTCTTAACCACATGTATTATGGAAATATATATTATTATCATTATTATATAAACATAATTATTTATTTTATACATGTAATTATTTCTTTTATACCCATAATTAAATACATTTTAAAACAAAATTAAGTATTATTATTATTATTTAATATTTGATAGACAATAGATTTCTTTATTGTAGATATAAAAACTATGAATTTATTTTGTACATATTTATTTTTAAGTTTGTATTTCAATAATAATATTAAATGTGGTTTTAAAAAATAAAATTTTCAAATAATGTTATTTTTTAAAAAAATACATTAATAAACCAATACTAATGACAATATATTTTTCCAAAATAATTGTAGTTAAAAAATAAGTTTTTAAAAATAATAATGATTTAAAAAGTTTCAAAAAAATTTAACTTCTGTGATTGTTTTTATAAGAGAAGGGTGTTCTTCAAAAAAGTTTTTTCAAAAAGTCCAGTCAGCCCTGAAATAGTAACATAGATTTGATTTGACATTTTGAAAACCATTTTGGTGAATAAAATTCTCATGAGGTGACTTTGGCTATTAAAATAAAAACGAGGTTAGATTTAAAAGAGAACGTAAAATATTTAACAAAATATGAATTATTTTGACAAATATTTATTTTATTATAAAAGGAATAGTATATGGGAAATTAAATTAATAAATATGTGGAATAAAAGCCTTTTAAAACTATTTAGTTAGCTTCAATTAAGCACAAACAAACATCTAAATTTTAATTTTGATAAATTTTTATGTTTTGTTTTTGTTCAATTCACTGTCATTATTCTTAATTTTCAGTGTATATAATTAGACACACAAAATATTTAAATAAATCGATGAATTTTTTTTCTTAGCGGATATGAATTATTATTGGAAAAAAAACACATAAAATGCCAGCTTGATGACCTAACAATTACTTAATTTTAAATTAAAAAATTTTATTATTTTTAATTTTAAAGTAAATTGTTAAAATAAAAACTGGAACCAAAGTATTATTAACTTGATGATACGATTCACAATAAAACCGTAAAACAGAGGGACTTGAACGCAAATATCCCTTTCCCTTGAAACTTAACTGCACCCGGAAAAGACCCACTGAAACCGACATCAAAGAAGCAGATCAAATTTAGAAGCTCAACTGAGATTCGCCATGTCACGAGTGAGATAATCAGAGTGCAAGTTTGGGTGCAAATCAAAACATCGATTTAGTAGATTGCTTGTTAGCGTTTCCTACGGGTGTTTCACAATATGGAGACAGCTAACAAGTAATCGGGACCCTTGAATTTAGATCAGACGGTCTGGATATGAAGTTGAGGATGCTCTCTTTCTGGTGAGATTGCGCAGCGTGGGTCTCTGGTTTGGCGGTTGGGTGGACAAGATGCTACCGTTGTGACCGTTATTTTCATTGCATGTGTTTTCAGGTAAGTGAATATTCCCCCCGAAATAGCGAGACATTGTGATGTAATTGAGGGGCCGTTCCGTACTTATACGATTGATTCCTAAATTATTATTTAAATATTCATTTAGATTTATAATTAAAAAAAACATATCTCACTTTGACTCATAAACTCTGTAAAAAAATTATTATTCTATTTGTGGCAACTTTTTGTGAATGATGATGTTATAGCTCCCATAAATTATTATTATTATTATTTGTCATTTGAGAGATATGACAACCATTATTACTTCTTGTTTGGTTCAAAGTGGGAGTTAGGTGGAGAAGAGTGAGGGGGAGTTAGAGGGGAACGAGAATGGAAGGTTTGTAAAAATATTATGTTTGGTTCGTTAGAGGGGTGGGGAGAGGTAATCCAAATCATTTGTTTGGTTAGATGGAGAAATGAGGAGGAGTATAATATATATTGATCAATTTGCTTTTTTAAAAAATATTTTTTATAATTAAATTTAAATAAGAAATATATTCTATTTTATAAAATTAAATTACAAATTACCGTAATTAGGATAACATAATTTTGAGATAAGAACTATAATCACCTATATAAAAAATTTTAAAATAATAAAATAATAAAAAAAATTAAAACGGAGGTTAATTACCCCGGGGTTGCACAAGGGTAACCATTATAATTTAATATAATAGATAATTGTACTAATCTATTATATCGGTTAATATTAATATATCAAATATATTATCTTCAAAAATATATTTTTTTAATATAAATAAGTTTTAAATTAAAAAAAATAAAAATAGGGGTATTTTAAATATGATATATGTGTAATATATTAAAAAACATGGGCATTTTGGTCAAAATAAACAATGAAAAACCCCACTCCTTCAAAAGACCCCGGAGGAGTATGGTGTGGAGGGTTTGGGAGGGTGCATCACCTCTCCAAACTCCTCTTTCAAAATCCCCCAACCACACAAACTCTACTTCTTCAAACTCTCTCATAAACCTCCAAACTCCTCCAACCAAACAAGGGTGAGGGAACATGCATAAGCTGCAAATTAAACATTCAGTTCGTGTGTCCTTATCTAATGATATGAAATTCACACTATAAATCAGAACCCGCAATTAAGGAGTTTTTTTAATGTTCCAAGTTAATATCTCTTTATAAAGAAGCCAATGTTAGTGGCTATGCTTTCTTGACCCTATAGATTATTTTAGTTTTGAAATTAAATAAGGTGTTATAGTATGACTGAGGTGAATATATTTATAAAATTTATGGACCAAAATGAAATTTTATTATGTTCCAATTCCTAAATAAATATGTATTTAATTAAGCCAATGATTTTTTTGGTTTATTGGCATGGGTCTAAACGTCAACTTATGCATAGTGATGCATGTGTGTTGCGGTATTAACTCTTTATTTGTGCATATTTTTGACATGGCTTGATAATTTCATAAAATAAAATTAAAAAAAGTAAAAATAAGTATATATCCCAGGAATAAATAATGGATTTTCACTTTATTAAAAATTAAAATTAAACACAATAAATGTAAAATATGATACCAAAATGATTGCTAAAAAACTCATTATAAATATATTTGAAAACCCTTCATTTTTAGAGTAGGACTTTTCTCTATAAAGCTTAGCTTTTTATGAATTATATATTTTCCTCCCATAATATTTTATAAGAAAATGCACTATTATTTCCCAATTAATAAATTTATGGCTGGTTCCTATTTACTCACAAAGATGCTCTAGGATAATCAAATATTTAGTAAATAGCAATAAGTTTTTTAAATAAAAACATGACGAAATATATATTTTTAAAATTTTACATATTGTCTAGTTTAATCCCATAAATTATATATTTTCTTTCATTTTGACCCATATAATTTTATGTCATTTTTTTCTTGTTACCAAAATTTGAGGTCAATGTATTTGTAAAAATTCAACACAATTCATTGGGCAAGGAATTAAAATAAATATTATATTTTTTTTACAAAAAATAATGCTAATAAGCTGATAATATTGCATAACAATCCCACAAAAATATAATAATAATATATTAATTACTACATAAAGGCACAAAAATGACAGTATATATTATATTTCGTTTAGCCCAGCCCACTTCCTTTGGTATTGGGTTAGCTTCGAATCTCAAAGCCCAACTATTAACTAACAATGCAAATCACCCTCGAGTCACTTTAAAATTACAAACATGCCCTCCGTTTCAACTCCTTGCAAACAATTAACATAGTCCCGAACTTCTCGTCTCCGAGAGTCGGAACCCTAGCAATGGCGATCGCGACTCTCCGGCGTCTCCCTCTCCATCTCTCCCGTTCTCATTCCTTCACCCGCACATCTTTCTCTTCGGCGTCCGCTAAGGTCTCCGATCGCATCGTCAAGCTCCTCACTATCGACCCGGCCGGCGCCCGCCGTGAGATCGTTGGTCTTACCGGTCAGACGCTTCTCAAGGCCTTGGCCAACGCGGGTTTGATCGAGCCGGCGTCTCATCGGCTGGAAGAGATCGACGCTTGCTCGGCGGAGTGCGAAGTCCACATTGCGCAGGAGTGGCTTGACAAGCTCCCTCCGCCGTCCTACGATGAAAAGTATGTGCTGACGAGGAATTCTAGGAACCGGGTGCTCAACAAGCATGCGAGGCTTGGGTGCCAGGTCGTGCTTTCGCATGACCTCCAAGGTATGGTCGTCTCCGTCCCTGAGCCGAAGCCCTGGGATACGCCATAGATCCGGGCCAATCGGGTTCTGATTTCTAGTGTTTGAGCTCGATTTCCATTGAAGAATGGTTTGTTTCTTTTAAAGTCCGGGGTTGTTTCTGTTACAATAAATTGCAATACTTGCTATAGATACTTGTTTCTTTCCTTGTTTATTTTGACGATTGGAAATTATGGAGATGATGTTTTCTGCTTTCGGTTCTGTATTTTTGTGTGTGGGATTTTTATCTTTTAGTTTAATAGACTTGAATGATACTCATGATGTCTTTGGGAAGAATTTGGTGGAATTCGTGTGCAATGTGGTAGGGCTGTAACAGAGGAATGGGAGAAAAACTAAAGAATGAATGGGGGAAAAGGAAATAAATTTTGTTTGAAAGACCTTGAATCCAAATTATTCTCAAAGTTCAATTCTTTTTCACGCTTGTAGGGTGTGTGTGCTTAGGTAATGAAGTTTATCCTCCTTATCTGCTTATGAAGTAATATACTAAGTAGATTATGGCATTTTTGAGACTTATAGCTTCATACCTTTGGGAAGGAGAAAACTTTCATATAAGTTTTTGTCCTTGTTTTTAATTGTTGTTTCGAAATGAATTCTTGATCCCTAGCTACTAGGGCAATGATAATCTTTCTTCTTCTGTATAAATAGTGTGAAATTCTTTCGTCTTCTCTCTTTGGATAGAGAAACACTGTATGTTGAATTTAGCGTGGTTTCTAGCTGATTGCCTGTGAATTGTTGATTTGAATTGAATTTTGCTCCTTGGCTGCCAGGGCAGTGATTGTCTTCTTCTTCTGTATAAATAGTGTTAATTCCTATCACTGCATATCTTTGGATAGGAAAAACATTTGGTGTAGGTTTTTATCTTTCTTTCGAGATGATTGTTTATGAATTGCAGATTTGTAATGAATTCTTGATCCCTGGCTGCTAGCCTGCTAGTGGTGATCTTTCTTTCTTCTATAAAATAGTGTTAAATCTTGTGCCTTTGTATCTTTGGATAGGAGAAGCATATTATGCTGGATTTGAGCTTTGTTTCTAGCTGACTGTCTGTGAATTATTGATTTAAGGAATTATGAATCCCTGCGTACTTGGGTGGAGATATTGTTTCTTCTTCTGCATAAGTAGCATGAAATGTTGGTTTTGAAGGCAATTGGGAAGAAGAAACTGGTAGTAAGAGTCGTAAACAATAGTATTCATTTGACATCAACCATTAGGTTATACATGTGTGATATGTATATATGAAGCTTGTCTATTCGTTTTACATCAGCCATTAAGTTATATACATGTGTAATTTGTAACTATGAAGCTTGTCTAAACATCTATATATTTGTGGGGTTAATAATTTCTTCCGTAGGTGTACTTGCTACATGTGTTCAGTAGTCAAGGGTTTTTTAGTTATGGATGATCCATTGTTCATTGGCAACTGACAAAGATGACTTCATTATTCTCAAAGGAACTTTTATTTCCTTCACTTATTCATTTTCCTTGATTTTGAATACTCGGATGGATTCTTGAAAATTGTAAGTATGAGATTGGTCATTGAACTAAGCACCTTCCATCACTTTGCCTCTTAATTTAATTCAAAATGACGAAAATGAGGCACTACTATGACTCTTATTAGTTGGTGGAGTATTCTTTTAAACACTTGATCTAGGACTAAAATCACTCATCTTTTGAGTTCAGAACCAAATGTGTTACATTATCTCTGAAACTTGGCTACCAGGCTCAGGAATGTTGAACGTGAAATAGTACTTCATTACCTTCCTGAATCCTAGTGCCAAAATGTATATGTTTCTCATTTGAGAAACTGAATCTGTACTGCATGTGCCTGATCTTGTAGTAGATTTGTACCCCACAAACTTTGGAGGTTTTCTTTGTAGCAGACTTATTGACCTTATCTTATTGTGAAAATAGGTAGGCTTAACTTGAGGAATGCAGGACAAGTATGGTGGAGTTCTTCGCATCAGTGCTGCATAAAGCTGCAGAGAAGGAGGTCATAATACGACGAATCGATAGTAGTTTGCATGTCAATTGGTTTATTATGTTTTATTCCTGGAATTTATAGAAAGCAGATCAACAAGTTACTGCAGTCATTCAATAAAATTTTGCAGCGTTCTGCTTCTTACCAACATCTTGAAAATCTCAGGTTTCTGATCTTCCAGTGAAACTGATTGTGAAATCTTCATCCATTCCTACTTGCCTATAAGAAATCCTTGCATTTAACCATCCGATTTTTCTCAATAAACAGGATTTCTGAGGCAATTACACAATTGTGCCTGACCTACTTACTGATCACTGCTTGCAAAAAATTGTCATTTGGGTCCCTGAGTAATACAAAATTATTCAGATGTTGCTTTGCTATATGATCCATAGAAAGCTGTTTGTTTTTATCAAATAATTCATTTCACAAACCCAATACCATGCCTTCCATTCGAACTAATTAGATATTTGGGCTAAGAGGATGCTACTCGAGCCATGTATTAACCCCTAAAAATGGGCTAATGCTCAACATACAACAGCCAACTTATGATAAGCTATCTTATTTTAGAGACAGTTGGAAATAACTGTCAGTTCCCTCCAAGGTTAACATAAATAGAAATAGACCACCAAATCCTCCCCTCCATCAACCTCCCTATTATTCTCCACCCCCTCCCCTCCTCCCTAATCTCCTCCTCCCCTCCTCCCTCACCATGGATCCCACGGAGTTCCGCCGTGTCTTCCAAATGTTCGATCGGAATGGCGACGGCCGCATCACCAAACAGGAGCTCTCTCATTCCCTGTGCAAGCTCGGCATTGACATCCCCGACTCTGAGCTTGTTGCCATGATTGACAAGATCGACATCAATGGTGATGGCTGCGTCGATGTGGATGAATTCGGTGCGCTGTATCAAACCATAATGGATGAGCGAGACGAGGAGGAGGACATGAGGGAGGCATTCAATGTCTTCGACCAGAATGGTGATGGTTTTATCACCGTCGAGGAGCTACGGTCAGTGCTCTCGTCTCTTGGACTCAAGCAAGGGCGCATGGTGGAGGATTGCCGGAGAATGATCAAGAAGGTGGATGTTGATGGTGATGGAATGGTGGACTTTAAGGAGTTCAAGCAAATGATGAGAGGGGGAGGCTTTGCAGCCCTGAGCTTGAATGAATGATATATATATATATATATTTCATGCAAGAGGGGTAGGAGGAGGCAGAGAGACATGAAAGAAGATGAAAAAAAATACCACATTTTTTCTTAAAATTTTATTTGTAGGAATTATTGTTGTTGTTATTGTAATGGGGTACTTTCATTGCTGATTGTTGATGAATGTTATCTCTTTGTATATGCATATCATTCTCCCTTTTCTCAACAGTGACTTTGGTTTTCAAATCATTAAAAGAGATCATTTTTAGGTAGAGGAGCGGGCAAAAATCAATAAACTTATCTACTTCAAAATTAAGATAAATATTTTTTGTATTTTAAGAATTAAGCTTAATAAATTCCTACAATTTTATGTTAAACTTTGATTTTTTTTTTAAATGTTAACGATTAAAATTTACAAATTTATTTAGCTTGAATAAAACATTACCATTGATTTTATTTTATATTATTTTTCTTGTATATATTGATTGGAAATGGGAGGGAAAAAAAGTGAAAATTTAAAACCATTAACAAATTCCTTTTGGTATATATATATATATAGGTGTGTCTTCTTGTAGATCCCGCAAAGTCCCTCGCTGATTTCGATCGCCATGGACTAGCTCGAGCTTGTCAAGAAGAGGGATGGCAAGCAGGCTTTTTTCGTTCCAGAGGTTGAGAAGAGCTCCGTTTTCTTTTCTCCTGCCCTCCATCACTGCAACTACTGGCCATTCTCCGAGGTATAATGTAAACGCCCGCCCACTTCTCTTGTTTCATCAGTGGTCTTTTTGTCTCGAATTCCATGCTTGTTTTTGGTTTATGAAGAATTAGTTTTACTAATTGGAGTGGGGTTCTTTGAGTTTATTTGTCGGAACTCCAACTTTTTGCTTGAAAGTTTGGTTTTTTGAGCTGGCTTATTGTTGTGATCTTTGTGGATTTACATGTAAAGATGGTGCTTTGTTAGGTTTAGAGTTGAAAATGTTTACTTTGTGCGGAGATTTTGCTTTGAGTTTGTTGATCTTGTTTGTGTTTGATAATGAGCATGAGGTGTTTGATAAAATTACTGCTTCAAGCTTATATTTATATTTTTAACTAACAAAATGCTCTCATGGTTGAATGGAAATAATATGTGATAAATACAAGATTTACTTGAAGAAAAGCCGCTGGTTTTGTGTGTCACTTTCTAGTTACTAATGTCTGTAATCTATTCTCAAGGAATTTTCAGTTCAATTGTTTTTACAAGTGAATATATTTCAAGGAATGTGGTATAATCTACTGTTTTCCCTTTTTTTTCTTCCTGAATAGAAGTTTTGATTCTTTTGGCAAAATTCAAAATCAAAGACTTGGATCTGAGCTTGCGCTTTTCAATAGTATAGTGAGGTATGGATATATGTGGTGCTATGGTTTTCATACAAGCCAGCATCTTACCAACATAAATGATGATGTGGTGAATCCCCAAAAGTGTTCTGGGGATCAAGTATCTGCCGATGACAATGGTCAGCCAATAATGAAAAGGAAGAAGTTAAAAGGAAAAAGGGCAGTTGTAAGGTGGTTGAAGTTCTTCAGATGGAAGAAGAAAAAGGCGTACGAAAGAATGACTGCAGATGAGAAGATCCTATATAAATTGAAGAAAGTGAGTTCCTTTGCTTTATTGTTTCCTTTGGATTGCATCTTTTGGTCTGTGAGTATTAGCGATTAAAATGCCAATTCTATGCCAGTTTTTGAGGAAAATTACACTCTAGATGCCTTTGTCATGCGTATACCACAAATCTTCATGTGCTGGTTGATGAACACATCCAAACAAAGCAAGAGACACTATTTACATATTTTTGGCCTAAGAAGTTGTGGATTTTCTCTCCATACTGTGTCAATTTACTTATTGTCTTGTCCAAGGGAAAAGAAGGATTCATTCTATGTTGAATCCTTCTTTTGTTCAGGGTATGGATATTTAATTATATCTGTGTGATTCTTTCACAAAATCCCTTGTTATATTCACTAAGCTTTCTATACAATAGGAATTTACAGAATCTCTTGTTTGAAGGTCAGGTTAGGGTCATCTCTCATTCATTATTTGGTACTGATAAAATCTTAAGGTTATTCGTCACAATTGACCCTGTTGCTTTGATGAAAAAGGCTCGGAAAAAGGAGGATCGAATTGTTGAGGCATTGAAGAAAATTGAACCTGCTGATTCATCAGAAACTACGCATGACCCAGAAATACTAACACCAGAAGAGCATTTTTACTTCCTCAAGATCGGCCACAAAAGCAAGAACTATGTGCCGGTGGGAAGGCGTGGGATTTTTCAGGGTGTGATCCTAAACATGCATTTGCATTGGAAGAAACATCAAACCTTGAAGGTTGTAGTGAAGACATTCACAGCCGATGAGGTTCGTGAGATTGCTGCAGAATTGGCAAGATTAAGTGGTGGAATTGTGCTTGATATTGTTGAAGACAATACAATTATCATGTACAGGGGAAGGAACTACTCACAACCACCAACAGAAATAATGTCGCCAAAGGTTTCACTTACAAGGAAGAAGGTATGACCAACTTCTTTGTCAAGAAAATCTAAGAAGCTAAAAGTTGATTCTCTTATTGCAAGCTTCTGATATAGTGCCTTTATTTATATGAATTCAAGGAAGAATTGATAAAAGATTCAACGACCATAGACTGGTTCTCTTTTATATAATTTGTTTCCAACATTTTGTTCGAACCTATGTTTTAGTTGATAATGAAGACCTTTAACTTCAGAATGGTGCATGATTTGCCTATTCTCTAAGAATTTGTTTCCTCGAGCCTTAATTAGACTAAAATTGTTTTAGTTCTAGCACAAAAACAACTACCCTTATTCATATCAATTGTTCTCTGTCACATATATAGCATTACGTTTAATCCATTTATGAAAACTGCACTTCCATGTTGCGTTCTAAAACTTTTTATTGTCATTCTCTTACATTTAAACTACTGTCCAAAGAATTTCTTTTGAAGAACTGCTGCCATTATTTATCCTTTGTTTTTAACTCAGGCACTGGACAAATCCAAGCACAGAGATGCACTTCGAGCTGTCCGAAAGTTCATACCAAAACTTGAACAGGACCTTGAAAACCTTCATACGCAAATGGTAGCATCAGGGGAAGCCGAACTTTGTCCTGTAGCCAATGAAGAAACAACTGAAGCTGTTTTTGATAGACTAATTGTTGAAAGTCAATCAGAAGGCGTTGAACTTGGAGAGACAAAAGTTGGCGACAATGAGCTTCATGAATCTAATGAGAATTCAACAATGGTATCAGGATCATGGTCAAATTCTGAAGACTTGTCTGATATTTTTTCGACTGACTCCGATATGGATTCAGAGGAGAAAAAGATGGATAAGCCTCCATTGTTCTTAGATCAATTTGAAAAGTTTCCATCAGCGAATGATGCAGGTTCGAAGAATTTTGAAGATCATCTTCGCCAAATTGCTGCTTCTAAGAAAAATAATTCTTCTGGAGAAAATGTACAATTTGCAGAACTTGATGAAATTGACAAGATTTTCTTAAGAGCTGGATCATTGTTGAGGAGAAAAAAATAAGTAGTAAATTTAAGATCATGTGTTTGACTTTCATGAAAATTATTCTTGTTTTTGTATCATGTTCAAGTCTCCACCTCTTTTGTGTCACTGCAGGTTTTTATTTTTATCTTTGTGTGTGTGTGTATTTCCCTTTAACATTCTGGATTTACTCTCAGACAATAATCTTCTTTTGATAAAATTTCTGTAGGATAAACAAATATTTTTTATCAGGCTGATAATATTTTAACATAAATTTTTATGGTAGCGTAAATGGAAAAAAGAAAATGGATTAAAAGAGATGTTAATTGAAAATCCTGAAAAGTGATTCTTCTGGGGGTCCTTTGCAAGATTTATATGCATGGATTTTGAAGAAGCCTTTCCTTGATCGGAAAATGAATCTTATTGAGATAGCGAATGCACCTTTTCACAGAGCTATATATATATATATATATAATGCATATGGGGTAAAATTGTAAATAGGCATAAATTTATTTATTTTATCAGTAAATGTGCAACTATGATTTACTATGATTAACTGCATTATAAACAAAAATAAAAATCTTTTTTAAGAAATAGGGAAAACCAACAAAATGGTAAAAACAGTACCACCACATCAGTGATAACTCACCAAAGGTGGCGCAGTCAAACCATCAATTGCCGAGCTTTGTACCCGAAGATCTCATGCGTGCGCCGTTTCACCCGCCGGTCAACGTGCCACTCTCCAGTTGGCAGAATCCCGTACATAGAAAAAACCCGCACCCAATCCTTATCCAACACGTGTCTTTCCTCAAAATCCCCACCTCCTCAGCTTCAACGGCGGCACCTCCATCTCCCGTCCACTCACTCACCAATTCAGACAAGTCTATACTCCTGATCCACCCGTCCATTCACTCCATCCAACGGTCAATGTTTCCCCTATGCCCTTTCCCTTTCTCCAAGATTCAGCTCAAGTGCACTTGGGTATCCTTATTGGGATTGCATGCTGACTCGACGTACTATATATATATATATATAGATGGAAAAAGATAAGAAGTAATTAAGAGAGAAAAAGAAGGAAGAAAAGAAAGATGAAGTGGCGGTGGTGGTGATGGTGCAGTGGGAGGAGGCTCACATGGGAACCGCCTCTTCATTTCCCAAATCTCCAAAGCATACCACAAAACCATGTTGGTCTTTTCTTCTCTATATTTAGCCATCTTGCTGCCAAATAATGCATGCATGGCAGTTTGCTTGCTCTTTTCCCTGTTTTCCAAACCTGGTATGAATCCATTTGGATCTCTTGTGCATGCAGTGGGTTATAATAGAGTCAAGACGAAGATGGCGATGGGGTTGCGGTGTCGGCACCGCTGTGGACGTGCATGGAGAAGGAGAAGAGGAGGGGTGTCGTCACCGACGGTGAGAGGTGAGTGTAGATTAAGCTAGGTGGTGAATGGGTGATGATCTCGAGGCGATCTTGCGGTGGATTCACGTGCATGCATGGTAGTTTTGTTTACTAATTAGGGCGGGTGCATGGCGAGGTTGCGTGGTCGCCCGGGGAGTCCGCAGGGATTTAATGCACCTTCATCTCTCCTCCACCATGCACCTTCTCTCCTTCTCCACTTTCATGCTCTACTTCATCACTCTCTCAGGTCATCGTGATTCGTGCTCGATCATGATCGGCTCTGCTCGCCCTAGGATTCTTCTTGTTGATGACGCAGAGATCAATAGGGTTTGTGTATTACTTGTGTTATAAATATATGTTATATGTGTTGGTTTGGAGTGAAAGTGAAGGAGGATGTGGGTGATTGTAAGTGTAGGTGGTGGTGAGGAGGATGGCCATGGAGTTGAAGATAGGGATGGAGGAAGCTGAGAATGGGAAGGTGGCTGTGGACTTGGTGAGAAGTGGAAAGTGTTATGATCTTATTCTTATGGATAAGGACATGCCTGTGATGGATGGTCATGAGGTGAGTGCTATTATAATTTGTGATTAACTTCTTAATTTTTGTGTGTATATATGTTGTTATTAGTTATGTATGAATCTCTGATGATTAGTTTATTGAAAATGTGAGGTTTAATTTTTAGGCAACAAGGCAGTTGAGGTCATTGGGAGTGAGAAGCCCCATAGTTGCACTGTCAGGGAATGGGCTGCCTTCTGATAGGGATCTCTTCATTCAGGCTGGTGCTGATGAGTTTCACGTTAAGGTATAGTTGATAGTTTTATATATATTGTATTTATTAATCATCTTGTGATTAAGTTTATTATTGTGATTTTAATTATGAATTGATGGAGATGGTTTGATGTTTGGTGCAAGTGTAGCCTCTCTCAAAGGCACAACTGGTGGGACTTCTTGCCAGGTTTGGAGTACATGAAAAAGACTGCTAGCTCTTGATGAAGGATTGTAGACAGTACGTACTGCTTTTGTTAATTTATTTTGTTAGAAACTGACTTGTTTTACAGTGAACAAAACCGTACGGTAATTAATTAAGATCAACAGAACTGAAGACACTGTACTCATTAGGCTCTTTCAAACCTTTTGTTTTGTTTTATTTTGTTCTATATATATATATATATATATATATATATATATATTGAATGGATGTACTTAGGTTTGTGTTAACTAACAGTGGAATATCAGATACAGAGGTTTGTTACAAAAAAAAAATTTGTTGTCTCTTATCTCATATATATATATATATATATTAGTGGCAAGGTGATGTGTCAGAAGGGCTCACTGAAAAATGGTCATGCAAAACCCTATTAAAAAGATGGCGGTATTGAGGGGCAGGTGCTTCAACGAGTGCAGCCGTTGAGTCTCAGTTGAACACGCATCTCTTGAGTTAATGGCATATAATGTTTTGTGGCATTTATTTATTTTTATTTATTGTTTGGTTCTTCAACAACCACATTGCAAAAATAGTGCTATTTATAAATGGTAAAAACTCTATAACTCAAGCAGCTTACAGAGTACGTTATAATGTTTTTATAAAAAAAAAAGTAATTTATGTTATTAAATCATGAAATTTTTATAAAAGACATAATATTTTAACAATCACTTAATTAGTTTGTGTATTAGTTCACGTAAAATGAGATGTGTTCAAGTTGATTAATTCCACAAGGAAAAATACCTCAACCTTATTATTATTATTATTATTATTATTATTATTAATTTAAAAAAGCAAACACTTTTCATTAAAAAACACGCAATTCCTTACGAATAAACGAAGCATGGTGCGAGCCCATTGTCCAGCACAGGCCCGGCCCATATCTAAGCTGGGCTGTGACATATTAAAAATTTTTAAAATATAAAATATAATGAAATTAAATTTTAAAAAGTCAAAATAAATGTTGTGCATTTTGGTGGTTATATACATGAAAATTAAAATTTGAAGTTCATAGTAAAAATTTTTAAAATCAATTAGGAGATTTATTACAAAATCATGGAAAGAATCACTGTGAACCCTTGTAAAATTGTTGTATGTTGTAGTGTAAAATCTGGAGAAAAAGGGGAATATATATACATATTAAATACATGTGAACGTTGAGTATCATGTCTTAAAAGGAAATTTTTATTGCTTGCATTGGGGTAAAATGCTTTTGTTGCCACTAAAAAAAATCATTTTTTTTTACATAAATTCTCTCTAATAAAAAATTAACTAAACAATCTATTAGCTTATTATACTTTCATCTCTATCTTTTATATCATTAATTAGTTGATTATATATTACATTACCAGTGTTTCAGTTGATTTCATTGCCTTAACACCAATGAATATTGCAGGCAGAAGAGAATAATATAAATAATGCTTGTTTTTTTTATTGGTAATTAAGACTGCTCTCATATATATATACTGATAAAATGAGTAAATTATAAATTTATTAAAAAACTTGAAGAATGCAAAACAAAAGAAACAACAATTGGAAAAACAAAGTCGGTACAACGGAAGAAAACCAAACCAAACTAGTCATAATAATAAAACAAACAACTCATGTTGTCCTTACATGTATACTAATCGGGTTGTTTATGGAGTAATTTTAGCAAAACACTGGCTTATGAGATATATAGTAATTTACTATAAGTTTATTTGTTATGGTTTCAGGAGAGTATGTTTTTTGGCAAAATACCAAACTATGGGTTTTTTTTTTTATTATTTTAGAGTTCAAACTTTAATATAAATCAAAGTGGTTATCCAACTTCAGTTTTAGTTGATCAAGTGATCATAAAAGAAATCTTGACATAGTTTTGATGATATTTTCACTGTTAGCATATACATAATAGATTGTCCGTCTAATTAATAATTTTATATCAGTTACTGATAAAAAATTTATATCATCTGTATGCTAAAGAATATGCTGGAATTTTGTTGTTGATCACTCAATAAAACAAATTGAAGTTGGGTTACCAATTCGTAAATATATGACAATAACACTAAAATTGACAGCACTTATATCTATAGTATATACAAAAACTCAAAGATTTATATCCAGAAGTACATAAACAAAACGATGTGTATTGTATATCTACTAATAAAGAAAATTCATTATTTACATCATTAAAAATATATCAAAATTTCTCAAATGATCAGTAGGTGAAACAAAATTAAAGTTGAATAACTACTTTGATTTAAATTAATGTTTTAAACCCAAAATAAAAAAAAATATCATGACATATCAAAAAATTTACCCGATTCATGTACCAGCCGTTGGAGTATTGCATATTGATGGAGATACCTCACCTTAGGGTCTGCAGTACCGGTGGTGGAGGCCGTGGTGTGCATGCCATCAAATCGATGATGAGAGCACCACCGTTGAACCGTGCACGTGGTGGTGGCCGTGAACAACACCATGAACAGTAGTACCCCAGGATCTACATTATCTATGATGGAGGCCGTGATGTAACCGGTGATTAAAACTAAATTTCATAGGGCAAGGCGGACTAATAAACCACGCCCATGAGCTGTGTTGATGTACAAAACTATTAAACCAAAGTTTGATCATATTCCATCGAATGGCTGGCCTAGATTTCCCCACGTGGTGGTGGCCTAGATTTCCCCACTGCGCACTTCCCATGGTGGCCTATATCTAGTGCCTGCCCTGGTTATCTAATGAGAGGACAGGGCACTCAATATCTTTGATCAATAATGGCGGCTAATTTAGAAAATAATTTAGTTAAAGTGTCAAACACGGTGTAAGATTAATATTCAACCAGCCACCAACTTCCAGGGCCGTGTTCTTAACCGTCCCTACTGGACCAAATGGAGGACAGCATTAAATGAAAACTTCCCGTTTGAACTGATCAAGCCTCGAGTCAGCGACGAAAGAAAAAAAGAATGCACGAGATATATATTTCATATATTTCTCATCCATAAATACCCTCTCATTCATTTTGAAAATTCAACACAAAGAAAATTAACTAGTAAGCCATGCATCACTTAAGTCTCCTTCAAGCTCTTCTCATCGCCGGAGCACTCTCCGGCCTCTCCGGCCGCTTGGTCGCAGCACAAAACTGCGGCTGCAGTCCAGACCTGTGCTGCAGCCAGTACGGTTACTGTGGCAGCGGGGAAGAATACTGCGGCCAGGGCTGTCAACAAGGGCCTTGCTATGGCAGTGGAGGTGGAGGTGGAGGTGGAGGTGGAGGTGATATTGTAACTCCGGCGTTCTTTGAAGGAATTGCTTCTCAGGCTGCGGACGGTTGCGCCGGGAAGGGATTTTATACTCGTGATGCATTCCTTTCGGCGGCTGCATCGTTCACGGATTTTGGTACCACCGGCGCCGACGATGATAAGAAGAGGGAGACCGCTGCTTTCTTCGCTCATGCCACCCATGAGACTGGACGTAGGCTCCTAACTCTCTACGTACTTTTCATGCACGCATGTGTTTATATTATTGGGCATTCTTTGTTGGCTTTAATTACAGTTCAAAGTTTTAGGGTGCATTTATTTCAATTTAAGTGGAGGAAAGTGGGGGAAGTGGACTGACTTGATATTCTTTTTTTCTAAAGTGGGTTTGAGTTAAAATAATTTTAGTATTTTTTACACTAAAGTGGAGGGAGTGAATCGCTTCAAAAACTTATTTTCCCCACTTCCAAATCTCTTTTGAAGTTTTTCAAGTGGCGAAATAAACACTAGAGATGAGAAAGTGGGTATTTTATGGAAGTAACACTTCTTGCCAAATGAACACATAAAATAGTGAAATCATATCACTTCTATTACTTTTTAAAAGTGTTATTTTTCTCATTTTTTTGACATATCATCACTTACACTGAAATAAATATCCTTTTAATTAGGCTGATATATCAATGTTCCAGGCTTTGATTTGAAAAAGGTCAGGGACTAGGGGCCAAACAATTCAACCGGGTTGAATCGGGATAAATAATTTTATAAAAACATAAATCTATACAACTCCAAACATAAACATGAAATAAAATAAAATATCTATAATTGATGAACATAAAAATATTCACAAAATAACATAAACATCAACTTGTTAAAATCTTCACAAATCAAAATACAAGCATGAAAAAGACATCTAAGATCTAAGATCTAAGATTTCCATAATTGACAAAACACAAAAATGTTGACATCTCCACAAAATAAAACATAAATACCACATTATAAGTTTTGACTATTAACTTTACAGTTTAGTCCTTTAACTATTTTGATATTAGTATTACTAATATATTATATTATTTTAATATGAATTAAGAATTTAAAAAATATAAAATAACAATGCAAACCGGGTTGATAAACAGACTGGGTCACCGGTTCAACCCAAGGGTTTTTGAAATCCGGATTTACTGGATGGACCGAGCCGGTCTTAAGCCCGGTTCCGATTCGAGGTGAACCCGATCAGACTGGCCGGCCCAATCCGGATTTGAAAACCACGGAATATATCAGAAAATGAGTGCATTATAATTAATAAAACTAACTCCATTTGCCGGTTGACCTGCCGGTGAAAAATTAGAATGTGTCAGATTTGTGTGAAAACAACTTCAGTCCCCAATATTATATATAATTACATGCTCATCTTTGAGTCTCATCCATATAATTTACCATGGTTCTCATATAATTTTTCTTTCTTCCGTAAAGATTTCTTTTATGAAAAAAATGTTTTTTTTGGCAGAAAAACTAAATGTTTACTAATTACACTTAGATGGCATTTTGTTGAATGTAATTTTAAATACAGTGGATTTTCTGATTACAGTGTAACTAGAAGTATCTGGATTTTAAAATTCAGTGAAATCAAATCTAGTGTTTGGTTGGATGTATCTGAAAATACTATATTATAATATTTAATATTATTTTAATAATTTTAAGTGCATATTAATTACTTTAACTATTAAATTTAAATTCATTATAAATTTATTAAAATTTTATTATATTTTAAAATTTTGAATTTAATTATTAACCCCACAAAAAGTGTATTTCTAAGATTATCATCTAATTTTAACAAGTTATTTATATTTTTAATTATTAAATAATTATTAAATTTATTATTAAAATTTATAAGTTTTTTACTATTCATTACTATTTAATAAAAATTTGATTTTCTTTAGTTGGTCACATATAAGTCACATGCGAGAGGGCAAAAGATAAAAGATTTCGTTTTACGGCTAATTTGAACGTAAAACTAAATCTCTTATTGGATGTAATTCGAGTTAAATGAGATTTTAAAATCATGTGAAACAAATACTGGATTTTCAAAAATGTAGTAATTCAAGTTACATATAATTCTAAATCCCTCCAAACAAACACTACTTTAGTAATATATATACACACACAAAGAGTAATCCATCCATCCATTTGGCTGAAAATTTTAATGTAATATATATATATATATATAAACACAAGTAGATACATGATAGGAAGATATTCTAAAGAAGTACGGACTGTTATTTGTTCTGGTTCACAGACTTCTGCTACATTGAAGAAATAAACGGAGCAAACAATAACTATTGCCAGGAAAGCCAAGAATATCCATGCAATCCTGACAAGAAGTACTTCGGCCGTGGCCCACTTCAGCTGTCCTGGAACTACAACTACATCCCGGCCGGCCAGGCCATCGGCTTTGACGGCCTGAACTCGCCGGAGACGGTGGCCAATGACAATGTCATATCCTTCAAGTCTGCTTTGTGGTTTTGGGATACTAGAGGGGTGCACCAGGCCATAACCACTGGCCAGGGCTTTGGAGCCACCATCAGAATCATCAATGGAGCTCTTGAGTGTGATGGCAACAACCCAGATCAGATGAATGCTCGTGTCCAGTACTATCAGGACTATTGCAACCAGCTTGGTGTGTCTCCTGGAGATAATCTCACTTGTTAATCATTACAACGGTAATTAAGTGCATCCATGCATGCATCTTATAATAAATTATTACAACGGGAATAATGAATGTGTGCGTGTGACTGAAATTAATTAAGTACTATTAATTAGTAAATAAAACTGGATGCACATGTTGAAAAATTGAGAACCGGTTGTCGTTTGAGTTATCATTTTTTAAGTACTGAATGTCAATCAAGTTGTAGGTAAATTTTATGTGATATATATATATATATATATATATGTATGTATGTATGTATGTATTTTTTCTAATCGACCATATGTAATTGTTATATGTATATGAGAACTTTGCTTTTGTGACCGTTGCGGGGTGAAAGCCGCTTCCATATACATCATCAGTTCATGGAACTCTAATATAGTTTTTTTCATGTTTTGTCATTTTTTCAAAAAAACATTATTTTTATTATTTTCCTTGATTTGTTTATCTGATGAGCTGATGGCCATCTTGACCTGCTTGATCCAGCCATGCACGGTGATTAAAAATAATAAAAAAATTGAAAAGTTCATTTATTAGGTATTAAAAAAATTTGTAATGAGATGCGTGTTTATCTAATCCTTTGGTTCTTTTTTTTTTTTGTGATAAGAATAAGATAAAGTGGAAGAACAAGATTAATTATAAAGTCAAAGTACCAAATGTTTGGTTATGACTGATGGCTTTTGTTCTTGTTGTTCTTGTATCGTATCATTTAACACCGTCCCAGTTCAATCAAAAAAAGGAAAAAAAAAAAAAGAAGATAAAGTCACAAGATGTTTTCTATAATATTGATAACATCTAGCACCAAACTTAGGTCTATGATAAAGTTACAAGTCATTTTTCTATATATATCCTTACCATCAAACGCCGAACTTTGGTCATGAAAAAGCATTAGAACATAATTAAGTTCCAAGGCTTTTTCCACATTCTTATCCCTTAAAAACTCAATGAAATCATGAGAATGGATCAATTAATCGCTTGCACATGAAAGACTTATCATCTTCAAACTTTGCCTCTGAAGTCAAGCCATCAATGAAACGCGCCATTAGAGTCAAGATAAACAATGGAAATTAAGCATGAAAAAAAAATACAAACAAAGGTTTTCCACATGCATGTAATTAAACCTAACCAGATCTAGAACTCTTTTTCAAGTTTCCACAAGGTCCCCTCTTCATTGATGGCTTTTTTCGCCACATACATTGCCGGTCTCATTCCACCACCCTAATTTACACGCAACCCAACGTGCAGAGCAGCCAAACATTCAGATATTCTTTTAATACGCCCAAATATTCAGGTTGAAGCTAACTCTCATCTTACAAACAACATGACTAGCGAGATATGATAAGCTAAATTAAGAGATGAATCAGCAAAGAAAAGTCAAACATGCACAAGAAATTCAAACCTTTTTTCATCTATAAATACCCTCCAATCTGCATTCCAACTCTTCATAACTAAATTAAAACTAGTAAACCATGCATTCAGTTATGATAACTTTCCTTCAAGCTATCGTTATCGCCGGAGCTCTCTCCGGCCCTCTCTTCCGCTCGGCAGTGGCACAAAACTGCGGCTGTGCAGCCAACCTTTGCTGCAGCAAGTATGGCTACTGCGGCACCGGTGACCCCTACTGCGGTGACGGGTGCCAACAAGGGCCTTGCTATAGCAGTGGTGGCGGTGGCAGTAGTGGAGGATCTGTTGGTAATATTGTAACTCAGTCTTTTTTCGACGGAATTGCAAATCAAGCAGGCGCTGGATGTGCCGGCAAGGGCTTCTACACGCGTGATGCTTTCATCACTGCGACTTCGGCGTACCCTCAATTCGGCACCACCGGCGCCGATGATGTGAAGAAAAGGGAGATTGCTGCATATTTCGCCCATGTCACCCATGAGACCGGACGTAGGTTCTTTTATATTATATATATAATGTTACTAATTAACTTTCAACGTATATCCTTTATTCATGCAGGACCACCTTCTTCTATATATTTATTCATGCAGTGCATTAGATTGAATTCATGATAATTAACTACCATTTAGTTAGTTAGATTTATTCAAAGCAAAGTAGGGCACTATAGTATATATAGTCTTAATTGTATCCCCTGGCCTTAATGTGAAATGGCTAAGAAATTACTCAAGTAATAGTAACTGACGTTCTGAACTCAATTAATATAGTCTTAAAAGGTATAGGCCCCAGTGTCTATTCATTTCTGGCTCTAGATCCTAACAAATTAATGCAGAATTAAAATCAGTTCAAACCTCTAACGAATAACTACTTGTTATGTTTATGACTAAAGCTTGGACTGTTACACTTGCAACCATGAGTTCATAATTCATGTTTTATAGTCTCATATCTATCAATCTCATGATTTATATGCATTTAAAACTTTTATATGAAATCTAATTCATATATATATATATATATATATATAGATTTTTGCTACATTGAAGAAATCAATGGAGCAAGCCAAAACTATTGCCAGGCCAGCCAAGCATATCCATGCAATTCCAACAAGAAGTACTTCGGCCGTGGTCCTCTTCAGTTGACATGGAACTACAACTACATAGACGCCGGCAAGGCGCTCAACTTCGACGGCCTTAACGCGCCGGAGACTGTAGGAACCGACAAGATTACATCCTTCAAGTCTTCTCTCTGGTTCTGGGATGCCAAAAAGGTGCATCAGGCCATAACTTCAGGCCAGGGCTTTGGAGCAACCATCAGGATCATCAATGGCGGGGTTGAGTGTGATGGCAAGAACACAGCCCAGATGAATGCTCGGGTTGGATACTACAAGGACTACTGCTCCAAGTTTGGGGTTGATCCTGGAAATAATCTCACTTGTTAATATGATCATAATTGATCGTGCATGGTTTTATAATAAGTGCATCCATGCATGCATGCAATATTGATACAATAAATTGGTGGGAGATGAGATGCCCCCACTGAGTAATTACATTGTAGGCCTGACCACACTTTGTGTGTTTATTTGTGGCTCAAATAATCTTTTGCTGAATAAATCAATTATATATCTTTATATTAATGTGAATTTCCGTTTTTGGGCGGAAAAAAGTCAAACATTAGAAGACAATGGAGACAGGTTGGCAAAGTCAAACTACTGAAAAGTAATCTTGAATGAAATCCTTGATTCAAAATTTTGAAATATATCTTTAATGGTAACTATTTAATCAATCTAGGCCTATAACTCTAACAAGACTACTCTGAAAGAGCCAAAATAGTGCTCACCCTATAATATCTTAAACACGACCTTTTTTTTTTTTAAAGAAAAAATTGAATGTGTGGATAAGGTATTTCCATGGAATGTATTACATGTCTTTACTACTTTTAACAAATAATTTTTGAAAATATTATCTAACTTCAAATACAAAAATTTCAAATAAAAATGGCAACTTAGCTCTTAGTTTTTTTTTTTTGTTGCTTAAACTCTCGACAGGTTTATTATATTTCATGATTGTACTCAATTTTATATTCTCTAATAAATTTATAATTTATCTATTTTATTAAAAAATCTCTCTCACTCTATTTATTTTTTTTTCATAAAATATAAAATTGATGTAAATATTTATTTATTTATTTATTCATCCAACCATATCTACACAAGCAAGGATCGGAGTTGGTGTTTATTTATTTCCCTCTATTACACATTATTGATGGGCTAGATTTAATATGAAAGTTTCAATATTAAATGAGAGTGACAGGTGTGAAAGTATTCAACTTAGTTTAATATACTCCATAAATTTAGACTAGTTTTTTAGAGCTTAATAATTTTTTTATTAAACTTGACAAACTTCTTTTTATGTCTAAAAAGATTCTTGTTCAGCTAGGATATACTCACAAATGACATAACTAGTCATTTATAATAAAAAAAAAGTATCGATTTAACCCATACTAACTTTTTCATAACTAGTCAATTTTTATGTTTGTTGTAGTTGATTACTGTGTGTACGATGGTTTAAATATTTTTCAAAGTTCAATAGTAAAATAACTCAAAGCTTTTACTGTTACGAAGAACTTTTAAATAACTTTTAAAATCTTAAATATTTATAAATAGATTCCTAAATTCCCAAATAATTGTTTGCCTTCGGAGTTATCTGAAGGGGCCCTCTTTCTTTGTTTTTCACATGATTTTTATCAGAAGTCCTTTCCTTGTTTATTATTTCTTACATGTGCTAGCTTTAATGAAGGAGACATCAATTTTCAGTCCCACTTAACTTACCTTTCAATGTGTCAATGTCTATGTCACGCCCCGAACCCGGCTCGCCGGACTCGAAGCGGCGACAAACGGCCGTATGCCCACAAGGCCGAGACCAAGTGGACACACAAAGCCTCAATACCTGTCTCTCAAATACAAATCCAAAATAATACACTAAATTCCAAACAAATCTAAATAATTAGAGAAACAAACAATAATTGGTTTACAACCCAAATTCAAAGAATACTAAAGGTTTTGACAAATAACAGATTTATTAAACAAAACTAATCTCCTGTTAGGCACCTGGTGCTCACTCAACAATCCCTGCTAAGCTAGCCACCACACACCTAATCTTGATCTGAAAAGAAACAGAACAACAATTTATGAGCTAAATAGCCCAGTAAGCAACCACTAAAAGCCAATAGTAATATAAGGTCACAAAATTCGAGGGTTTCAAAGATGTACTTAAAGTAATGTTGTACAATACATATCAACAAAACGAAACCCAGGTATCAAAACATTTCAGGCAAACAAAGTTTTCAATGAACAGGTATATATGTCCCCCAATAACTAATGCCAAAAACAAAACACAGAAGTCATTTATTTACCCTCGGCGACCCGAGCCAGATTATCGAGTTCATTTATTTACCCTCGGTGACCCGAGCGATTATCGAAGCCGTTATTCTCCACCGACGGAACGGTGCGAAACTATAGTTTCTTATCAGAATCAGAAATACATGTCGACATGGTCAGTGTTTAACCCCCAATGACAGGGTTATTGCAAAGTTAGTTGGGGACTATAATTTGCTATGTCAAAATATGTCGGTTCTAAAATCACTGTCAACAATAATTATTCAATAATTGAATAAATACATAATGAAAAAAAAATATTCAAATCAATTGAATAAATATTAAATAAATAAATAAATAAGTGCATAAATAATCAATCATTTTGAATATAATAATATGCTTAACATTTTAACACAAAACAATTAAATATAATATCGTGAAAATTTATTTCACAATAAAACCCAAATAATTAAATAATTATGTAAATAATTTCAGAAATCAAAAATTTTATATAAATACAAATATAAGGTATATACGTGGTTTACTTACCTCGAAAATATCCCTGAGTTACAGAACCCACTCGGACACAAAAATCAAGATTCAGGCACAGGTCCTATAATAAAAACATTGCACTTGTCTTAGCTTACAAACTTAAGTACAAACATGATCCAGGTTCTAACACTCACTATGCAAGCTGACACCCGAATACACAATGAATTAATTCTTACCCTACAAGCACCCTAAGCTCAAACCCATAATTAAAACATATATATATATATATATATATATATATATATATATATATATATATATTACTGACATATAAATAAAAATATATAGTGGCGGACGAGACATATCAATAAATATCTACATAAATTTTATTTGTTGAATTTACTAATAAACAAACATTATTTTGTGCTAAATGGCTATCAAACCCCTATACACAAGCTGCAATAGTGGGGGTTCATATAAACATCACACAAAGCACAATTAACAAAATCCAATTTGCTAACTAATACTATCAAACACCGAATGTGGCCTGCTCGTGTAATCAAGCAAAGCAACGTAAAACCTAATTCATTAGCTAATCTGATAACCTAACACGCTTAATTGGTCTTCAAGACGACAAGTCATGCCCCTCTAAGTATTATACCAGCAACCTATTTGTGTAAAACCAAATAACCATACTGAGGGTAGACTAAATCTAGAGGGACATAGCCAATATCAAGTTGTCCAATTCAACCTCCAGAACAATAAGAAAACCCTTAGACATATTACAACCCAAAACTCAAGAGCAACAATAACTAGAAAGAGTGCCGGTAGTCTCATCATGCCGATATTTTTCAAGAACAACAAATCTGATTACCAGCATTCTACCCTTCATCAGCTTAAATCAAAAGTAAGCATGCTCTTATATTTTTTTATAAAAAAACAAATCAAGAACCATAAGACATTGACTCATCAAACCCTAGATCAAAGAAGAAGATTGCTTACCTCAAGAAATTGGGATAAAAACCCGACGTGAAATCCTCTCCTCTTTCTTGTCGCCGGCACTTCACGAAAACCAAGACGGCGAGGCTAGGGCTCGGGAAAAATCTCTCGTAGGTTACGAGATTTTTCTCCCGAATCTCTGTTAGAAGGGATAAGGCTAAGAGATTTTTTAAAATTTAAAAATTAAAACAGATTTTTTAAATTAAGAAAAATTTGATTGGTTTTTCTCTTTTTTTTTTTTTTAAAAAACGTGGTTTTACAGTCTAAGGTACAGATTTTTTTATTTAAAAAAAAAACAAATGCAATTTTCTGAACATCTATATGCATATGCATTGATAAAAGGAGATGAATCAAAATAAATATGATACTTTTCTCCCATAAAATTGATAAATCACTTATTAATTAGAAGCACGGATCACTAGAAATTAATTAATAATCATGTTCGTACACATTCATCTGACATAAAGTATAACAAATGTTTTATCAAGAATTTATGAAAACTGCATCCTCTAACTATTATAATTTTATTGGGTGTTAATTTTTAATTTCCTTATCTCATTTGGCAACATTATTTAGCAACATCTCAAATAATCAAAAGTTTGGTTTTCAAGATTGGATGAATCTAAGGCAACTTCACCAGCTTTTAGAATCAATTTGCTCCACTAAAAATATATCTAGAATTAATATGAATATAATTTATTTATTCCTTTTGCAATGTTACGAAAGAGCCATGGTAAAAACACATATAGTGATATAGATATAGGGACCGCTCAAGAGTGAGACTACTCCAATCATCTCTTTAGGGCCTCAATTATAAGACTACTGCAATCTTGTATATGTGGCTTTTTAATCACCAATCATGCAATATTAATTACTTTTATTCTAGTTTGGTTTTAATTGATCATTTTAATTAATGGTTGTGAAATAATCTCGCAAGTGTTTGCGTTTAAGTAATTAGAATGAGCATCGAGACTTTTCCCTGGGCCATTATTTACATATTAATTATTTATCTGTCAATATTATTGCCACATGACACCTAGAAAGAACTATAATGATAATATATAAATATATACAGGCCCACCATTTACCACTCATTTATTGCATGCGTGAGAGATTTGAATTAAGGTCATTGATAAATCCAAAGCTTAAATGATGATGCTGGAGTACTGCGGAAAGAGGCTTGAACATGTATTGAGAAGCTGCATTGTAATTATATTAAATTTATCCGGCGAACAAATCACATCGCAAAGACCATATATATATATATATATATATATATATATATATATATATTAAATTTTATCATATTTATCTTATCTGTGAATTGTTTTTCTTTTAATGATGCACAATCATTAAAGATTCTTTTTTCTTTCTGTTTTCGACAAATATTATTAAAAAAAAAATCAAAAAAATCAAAGATATATACAGGCAGGGAGTTTATATATATTTCCATCCATTCGTGTCTCTATCACGCTGCAGAATTGATTTTTTCCTACTTGTAATTAAAAGAATCTCACTGAAAATAAAATGAGGGAAGGACATTAATTAGCAACATTAAAGATTTTCTCATTCATCATCAGCATTTATTTAGGGATGCCAATATGTAAAAGAGACGCAACCGACGGAGTTGCATCTCACCGGCCACTGATTTACTAACATAAGTGCGAATGCATGCATGCATGCACTTAATTATTTACTAACAGCGACATTCGAAGTGAGACAAGTGAGAATATTTCCAGGAGAGACACCAAGCTGGGCACAAAACTCCTTATAATATCGCACACGCGCCATCATCTGGTCTGGGTTATTGCCGTCACATTCGAGGCCGCCGTTGATGATTCTGATGGTGCCTCCGAAGCCCTTGCTGTCGGAAAGTATGGCGTAGTGCACCCCTCTTTTCATCCAAAACCAGAGAGAAGTCTCGAAGGAGATGGTCGGGTCACGGGCGACTATGTCCGGATCATTCAAGCCATCGAAGCCGATATCCTTGCCGGCGTCGATGTAGTTGTAGTTCCATGAGAGCTGAAGAGGCCCACGTCCGAAGTACTTCTTGTTAGGGTTGCATGGATACGCTGCGCTTTCTTGGCAGTAGTTATTATATTGTCCATTCCTTTCGTTAATGTAACAGAAATCTGTATATGAACCAGAAGACAAGTGACAACCAACCAATTTTTCAGCATCTCATCTGAATCTCTCATATTATATATATATATATATATAGTTGAGATGCATGCATGCATGCATGCATGTATGCATGGATGAAGGATTAATAAATTAATAATGATCACGTACGTCCAGTTTCATGGGTGACGTGGGCGAAGTAAGCAGCAATCTCTCTCTTTCGGTGATCGTCGGTGCAGGTGGTGCCAAAGCTTGGGTACTTGGAAGCGGCTTGAAGGAATGCAGACCGGCTGTAGAAGCCGTTACCTTCGCAGCTGGTACCGGCTTGAGATGTAGCTTGGTCCCAAAATTCCTGAGTTACAATATCACTTACTGTTAAGGAGCCAGTTCCTTCACAAGGGAGGTAGCAAGGCCCCGCTTGGCATCCAGCTCCACAGTAAGCATCGCCGTTGCCGCAGTAGCCATACTGGCTGCAGCAATAGATGTTGAGGTCGCAGTTGCAGTTTTGTGCCATGGCACCGGAGAGAACTCCGGCGATGAGGAGAGCTCCAAGGAGCGGCATTATTCTAAATGAATGCATTGCGTTCATTGCTTGTGCATTTTGTTGTGAATGCTTTGGAGTGTGTTTTATAGATGCACTGCATCTCTGCATTATTGCATCGTCCTTCGCTGAGTCATCTTTCGTTGGACTTATCTTCTTCTTCTTCTTCTTTTTTTTTTTTTTAAACTTTTGTCTCTACCAATCAACATCGGCACATGACATTATCTATCTACCTATATATATATATTAATTATTGTTTGAAGAGCTAGGCCCACTTAATTTCATAGTATGTATAATGAAAGACCCTAGTGTGTTTCTAAAGCTGGATTTAATTTAACTTTAAAAAAAAAAAAGGAAAAAAAAGGGAATCAAAAGATCTAAGCCTCACGTGTTTAAATGGAAATTGAGTGGGGCTGGAAATTGATGAGATGACCATGAAAACGTTATATGAGAGAATAAAGCAAGGGATATATATATATAAAGATTTTCCCAAGATTTTATGCTTGATTGGATCCAGATGGATGTAAAAATTTTTTCTTGGAATTCAACAACATTGTAAAAATCAAACTAATTCGGTAATTTTCCTAGTTTACAAAGAGTTTTAAAATGGGGAAGATAGATCCAAAAAAATTAATGCGGACTTGTTTTAAAGATAAAACAAAATCTTAAAAACCTAACATAAGGGATATATACTATGATATAACTTTGAATAACATTTATTTTTTTAATTTTTTTCCCAATATATCTGAAAAAAAATTGATTTAAATTTAAAGGTGCAGTAACCTTTTCAGTAAGTGGACCATGCATGCACATGTATCCTCTTTTTTCTTGTCACCCTTATCGTTTTGTTTGTTTTATATCCAATTTCTATTATTTACCTTCATGTTTAAAGATGCATATTTAAATCTTAATTTGGTGTATAATAGACTAATTAATTAATTAATTAATTAATTATCCTTCTTTACTTAAATCATATTATAGTCCTCTTTATATCTTACTAATTTGTCATTAAGACAATGGTGTGAAAGTAGGTAGAATGAGTGTTGAGAGTTCTCTCCCTCGTTACTTGTATATCAAAATTAAAAATATATCAAAATAAATAAATTTAATTTTTATAATTAAAATTTGTAGATTGTCCTACAAACAGAAGTACCCTGTATTTGAAATAGATAATTAAAAGAATATAATTTTTTTTCAAAATTAGTTGAAAGGAGATATATAATTCATTAAATATTGAATTAATTTTCAGAATGTGTTTAGACGATGAAAGTGAAACATTTCAAAAAAATTCATTCATCTGGGGATTCGTCTCGAAATCTAAATAATATTTTTTCACTATCTGAAGTAGTTTTTATCAAAAGAAAAAAAAAATAAAGATGGAATTGGTTCGAATTTGCCCAATTGAAATATCTGGAAAAAAATGAATGTGTAGGAACAGGATTATTAATTAATTTCAAGTGATGTGTGGAGAAAAAAATATCATATATACTTTGATTGATCTTCTTTTATCAATGCATATGCATATATACAGATGTTTAGAAATTTGCATTTATTTTTTTTAATAAAAAATATGTACATTAGACATTGACACATTGAGAGGTAATTTGAGTGGGACTGAAAATTGATGTCTCCTACATTAAAGCACGTGTAACAAAAGACAAACAATGAAAGGGACTTCTATTAAAAATCATATGAAAAACAAACAAAGAGGGCCCCTTGTGATTACTCCCAAAGCAAACCATTATTTAATTAAGATTTTGAAAGTATTTTAAAAGTTCTTCCTAACAGTAAAAACTTTGAGTTATTTTACTATTGAACTTTGAAAATTAGTTAAACCATCAACTAGCACAAAAAATAAAAATTGACAAATTATGAAAAGGTTAGTATGTGTTAAATAGATACATCTTCGGTTCCTAAATGACTAATTATATTACTTGTGAGTATATATCCTAGTTGAACAAAAATCTGTTTTAAATGTAAAACAAAGTTTGTCTGATTTAACAAAAAAATTATTAAACTCCAAGAGACTACTATAAATTTATGGAGTGTATTAAATTAAGATGAATATTTTTACACTTGTCGATCACTCTCATATAATATTGAAAACTTCAACATTAAATGTAGCCCATCGGTAATGTATAATAGAGGGAAACAAATAGACACCAACTCCTATCCTTGTTTGTGTGGACATGGTTGGATGAATAAATAAATAAATATCTACATTAATTTTATATTTTGTGAATAAATAAATAAATAAATAGAGTAGAGTGAGGGTGTTTTTGTAATAAAATAGATAAATCTTAAATTAGTAGCGGATATAAAATTGAGTACATACATGAAATATAATAGACTTGTCAAGTTCAAGCAACAAAAAAATAAGAGCTAACGGGTCATTTTTATTTAAAATTTTTGTTTTAGAAGTTAGATAAAATTTTTAAAAATTATTTGTTAAAAACAGTAAACACACGTAATATATAGATATATTAAAGAAAATTAAAAACTTTATAATGTTTTTTTGGAGTTTTACATAACAAATTCAACTTATATTCCACGGAAATATTTTATCCACGGTTATTTTGGCTCTTTTAGAATAGTCTTGTTAGAGTTATAGGCCTAGATTGATTACCATTAAAAATATATTTCAAAATTTTGAATCAAGGATTTCATTCAAGATTACTTTTCAGTAGTTTGACTTTGCAACCTGCCTCCATTGTCTTCTAATGTTTGATTTTTTCCGCCCCAAAAAAAAAAAAATAGAAAAAAAGAAATTCACATTAATATAAAGATATATAATTTATTTATTCATCAAAAGATGATTTAAGCCCCAAATAAACACGCCAAGTGTAGTCATGGCCTACAATGTAATTGCTCAGTGGGGGCATCTCATCTCCCACCAATTTATTGTATCAATCTTGCATGCATGCATGCATGCATGCATGGATGCACTTATTATAAAACCATGCACGATTAATTAATTATGATCTAATTAACAAGTGAGATTATTTCCAGGATCAACCCCAAACTTGGAGCAGTAGTCCTTGTAGCATCCAACTCGAGCATTCATCTGGGCTGGGCTCTTGCCATCGCACTCAACCCCGCCATTGATGATCCTGATGGTTGCTCCAAAGCCCTGGCCTGAAGTTATGGCCTCATACACTGTCACGCCCGGAAACACGGCTCATCGAACTCGATGCGTCGATAAATGGTCATATACCCACAAGACTGAGACTAAGTTGGCACACAAAACCTCAATATCTGTCTCACAAACATAAAGCATAACAAAGTACCAACTTCAGAAAACCAAAGAATTCAAAGGATACAATAACCAGGTTTACAACTATGGTCTAAAGAAACAAGAAGTGCAAGATTCAATATTTTAAACAAATAGCAAATTCTAGGTTCACAACAAAAGGACTATTCTCATGCTAACCACCTGGTGTTCACTCAACGGTCACCCCTAAGCTATCCACCACACACTTACTCCTGATCTAAAAGAATAGAATAACTATTTATGAGCTTAACAACCCAGTAAGCAACCATTAAAAACAAAAATATAGGGATCACAAAAACTCAATAATTGCAAAAACATACTTAAGTGTGACGTTGTACAATAAATATCATAAGCAAAACCCAGATTTCTGAATATTTCAAACAAATATAATTTTTCAAATGAACGAGTATATATGTCCCCCAAATAACTGATGCCAAAATCAAAACAACAGAATTAATATATTTAAACTCAGTGACCCAAGTCGGATTGTCAGAGTTCATTTATTTATCCTCGATGACCCGAGCCAGATTATCAAAGGTCATTATCTATACCGACGGATCAATGTGAAACTATAGTTTCTTATCATAGTCAAAGGTTCATGTCGACATGGTCAGTGTTTAACCACCAATGGCAGGGTTATTGCAAAGTTAATTTGGAGACTACAAGTGTATCAAAATATGTCGGGTCTAAAATCATTGTCAACGCAGAAATAGTGAAATTTGGTGATCCCGTTTTTCTAATGAATATAACTCTAATTATTTCAAAATAAGATAATGTTAATATGTGACAATAAAAATTAAAATATAGGCAATCAATAACTGAATACATAATTAATTGAAGTATTAGAATCAATTAAATAAACAATTAAATAGATAAAATCTATAAGTTTTGAAAATAACAATAGGTACAATATCTTAAAACCCAAAACATTTAAATATAATATCATGAATGATTTTAACAGTAAAACCCAAAGTAATTAGGTAATTATGTAAATTATTTCCGGTAATCAGAAATATATACATATATACATGTTTATATGTGGTTTACTTACCTAGAAAAAATCCCCAAACTATAGAACCCATTTAGACACAAAAATCAAGATTCGAGTAATTAAAGACTTTATAACATGAACATTATATTTGACTTAGATTCCAAACATGAACATTATATTTGACTTAGATTCCAAAGCATAATTACAAATATTATCCACTAGTTAAATATGATCCAGGCTCTAAACACTAACTATGTAAGCAAACACCGGAATGCACAATGTATTTTTTTTCCATATATGTGTTACAAAAATTCAACTTTCAATGTAATCAACATACATACACACATTTTACTTTTTCCTCTGAACTAAATATTTTCGATGAATTGATTCTATCCTTAATACGCAAGAATAGACCAATTTTATCCTTCAAGCATAAGTGATGAAGACATCATCATCGTCCATCATCATCTATCATCCATGAATTAAGTACATTAGGCCTTTATTTTTCTCAGTCCACACACCGAATTAGAATTCATAATTGATCATTTACGCACATTAAAACTAATTAAACATAAAACAAAATAACATAAAAAGAAAATCCAGGGCGATTTTCACCTACAAATATATATACATAGATCATTATTTCTTCAATCAATCATTAGAACTTTAGCCCTAGATAATTCCCCGATTTCGAAAAGCAATTAAGAGTTTTTAGGTAAAACTAAAAGCAGCATTATTCTACTTACTAAATTCAGAGCCCCTGGGCGGAGGAACACTTCACATGGCACAATGACAGACATCCCTAATTTCATGTGGACTTAATCTGATCCCATTCATCAAAGCATGCACATCATACTAAATAATCACAACAGATAGATGGAGGTTGAAAACGTATGACTGATTAACATAAGTCGTCAATGCTAAAGACATTGACACATCCATTGGTTCACCATAACAACCATTGAAACAATATCAACCACAAACCACGTTAACAAAAATCAAACAAAACCTATAAAGAAACATAAAAAAAATAAGTACAATAGTGAAAGAAAATCAAACCCTAACACCAAAACACAAAAGCATAATAGATCAATCCGAAAACCAGTCTTCATACAACAAACAATCAAAATCCTAGATCCGAGAAAAAAGATGATTACCTCAAAATAGTAATGAACAAAAATTGATGGTGAGATTCTTTCCTTCTCCTAGCCACCGTGTAGGTTAATTTAAGGATGTATGGAGAACAGATTTGAAGAAGAGAATGAAGGTATTAGATGTTCAGAGATTAAAAAGGAAGGAGTCAAGTAAACAGAGTGTTATTGCTGAAGAAAAGCAAAAGGCATACATGATAACTAAGAGACATTGAATATAAATAAGACCAAAAATACACATGTGCTAAAGCCACCCATTACCTACATTTACTCCTATAAACCAGCAACTAACCAACAGAATTGAAACAGTCATTGCGACTTTTATTCTCCATGTGATTAGACCAAGTCATCTTTGAATTATTCTCTAACACCCTTCCTTAATTCAAAGCTTGTGACGCCTAACTTCATCCTGTAGTAGTTGTGTTTCTGTGATGACAGAGCCTTTGTAAAAATATCAGCATCCATGTCCTCTGTGTTGCAATACTTCAGGATAATTGTCTTATCCGCAATTAAACTCCTTATGAAATGAAAACGAATGTCGATGTGTTTAGTCCTTCCATGCATCACTGGATTTTTAGTTAATGCAATGGTTGACATATTATCACAGAAGATCGTTGTTGCAGTCTTTTTGTTCTTGATCAACATTAGATAACAACCTTCGTAACCATACTCCTTGACAAGCTGCTGAGGTTGCAGCTACATACTCAGCTTCAGTTGAGGATAATGCAGTGATCTCCTGCTTTTTAGAGCTCCAAGTAATTGCTGATCCCCCTAAGTAAAACACATAGCCAGAGGTGCTTTTTCGATCTTCAACAGCTCCTGCCCAGTCACTGTCAGTGAAGCCATACAATTGGAAATCATCAACTTGTGTATGATATAAGCCATAATCTATGGTGCCTGATATATATTTGAGCACCCTCTTTGCTACTCCAAGGTGATGTTTTGAAGGATGATTCATGAATCTGGAGATGACACCAACTGCAAATGAGATGTCAGGTCGTGTGTGTGTCAAGTAGATCAATCCTCCAACTAACTTTCTATATAACCTTGCATCTGTATCTCCTGTGCCATCATCTTGTTGAAGCTTTTCACCAGTGTTCATAGGAGTTGTTGTGGCCTTACAGTGAAGCAGATTGAACTTCTTCAATAAATTCTTGGCATAGTTCTTCTGAGAAACAAACACTCCACCCTTCTCTTGCTTGATCTCTAGACCAAGAAAATAGTGGAGTAGTCCAAGATCTGACATTTCAAAAGTCTTCATCATGTTGCTCCTGAAATCATCAGCCATAACCTGTGAAGAACTCAAATAGATTATATCATCAACATATATGCAAACCAGCAATAGATCGCTGCTTCCTTGCTTCTTCTTGTATAAGGTAGGTTCACATTCACATCTGTCAAAGCCTTGTGTGATAAAGTGATGATCAATTTTGCTGTACCAGGCCCTGGGAGCCTGTTTCAACCCATACAAAGCTTTGTGCAATTTGTATACCTTATCTTCATGTCCTGCAACAAGAGAGCCTTCTGGCTGCTGAACATACACCTCCTCCTGAAGCTCACCATTCAGAAACGCTGATTTTATATCAAGCTGATATACTGGCCACTCCCTTTGTGCAGCTAAAGCAAGAAGCATCTTCACTGTCTCAAATCTGGCCACTGGAGAGAAAGTTTCATCAAAGTCTTCTCCATGTCTTTGAGTGAAACCTCTTGCAACCAGCCGTGCTTTATGCCTTTGTATTTCTCCATCTGCACCAAATTTAGTCTTATAAATCCATTTAAGGCTCACAGGTTGCTTACCATCTGGAAGATCAACTAGATCCCAGGTTCTGTTCTTTTGAATGGATGTGAGCTCCTCTTGCATAGCACTTCTCCATTCTTCTTTCTTTGCAGCTTCTTCATATGATGTTGGATCACTGACATTTAATGCAAAGGCACAGCTTTCATAGATTTCCCTCAATGACCTTACTTTTCTAGGTCTTGTTTCATTTGTAGGATCTAAGTTTGCTTCTGGAGCTATTGGAGTTGGCATATTGCTTCTATTGTTTGGGCTGCTATTGTTGTGATTTGATTGATTTGCATCTTCAATGTCACCAATTGGAGGATTGTATCCTTGTGATGTATCTTCATTTAGTGGAAGAGAGATCTTTGGCTGCACTTCTTCAATGTTGTCATGCCATGCCCACCTAGCATGTTCATTGAAGACTACATCTCTACTAATAGTAACTTTAGTGGTGACAGGATTATATAGTTTATAAGCTTTAGACTCATAACTATACCCTATGAAGATACATTTTTGAGATTTATCATCTAACTTCTGAAGCTTTTGAGAGGGAATTAGTTGATAAGCAATGCACCCAAATATGCGTAGATGACTTACAGTGGATTGTCTCCCTGTCCATGCTTCAATTGGTGTTTTATGCATCACTGCTTTGGTTGGAGACAGGTTCAGCAAATACACAGATGTTGCCACAGCCTCTGCCCAGAATTTGTTTGGAAGTTCTCCTTCTTTCAATAAGCTTCTTGCCATCTCTACAACTGTGCGATTCTTTCTTTCCACCACTCCATTCTGCTGAGGGGTGTAGGGTGTAGTGAGTTGCCTTTGAATTCCATTAACCTTGCAAAAATCTCTGAATTCATTTGATAGGAATTCTCCCCCTCTGTCTGTGCGCAAACATTTGATTTGATGCTCACTTTGCTTCTCCACTAATGCTCCTAGTGACAGTGTTTGCATTGGTCCACACAGGTTTGCATGGATAAGTTGCAGAGGCTTTGAAGCTCTCCATGCTCCTCTAGTGTGGAAGGATCTCCTTGCTTGTTTGCCATAAATACAACTTTCACAGAGATCTATTTCTGTGATGCTGGGTAGGCCATGCACCATCTGTTTTTGACTCAAAGTTTTTAAGCCATTAACATGCAGATGACCATATCTTAGATGCCATAGCGTGGAAGCTTTTGGTTCATTCACCACCAGGCTGAGACTCTTCATGTTGTCAACTTCCAAGGGAAACATTCTGTTCTTTGTCATTGGTATAGTTGCAAGAGCTTGACCAGAGTGTTGATCTTTAATGGTGCAAGCTTCATTATTAAATGTGATGGTGTAGCCTCCTGCTAGCAGCTGCCCCACACTCAAAAGATTGTGAGCCAAAGAAGGAACATATTGAACATTGTGTAACAGCTTCACTGTGCCATCTAGGGCCTTGAATTCAACAGTCCCCTTGCCTTCAACTCTTGCTTCCTTATTGTCACCAAGCCTCACAATCATCTTCTGATCTTCATCCAAGTCTCGAAAAAGCTCCTTCTTGCTGGTCATATGATTGGAGCAACCACTGTCCACCAACCACACATGACAAGGAACTAGATTAGTATTATGTTGAACCATGAACAATTGACCAACCTCTTGTTCTTGCTCTTCAACAATATTGGCTGCCTTTTCTTTGAAGTAGCACTCTGCCTTTACATGACCAAACCTCTTGCACAAGTGACATTGTATGTTGCTCTTATAGCTTTTGTAGTCATGGTGATGTTGCCTTGGTTCAGTGATTCTGCCTCGACCTCTACCTCGACCTTTGCCTCGGAATGCACTTCTTCCTCGACCGGCGTTGGATGCTTTATCTCCTCGGCCAGCTCCTGAGGTCCCTACCTGAAATGCTTGCTCTTCAATCTTTTCAACAGATCTGTTCAGTCTGGCTTCGTGTGCTTGTAGCGAGCCACTGAGCTCATCTAAAGTGAGGCGAGACAGATCCTTGGACTCCTCTATAGCTGCGACCACATGATCAAACCGAACAGTGAGACTTCTTAGAACCTTTGACACAACAGTCTGCTCTGAAATTGGATCACCATAGACCCTCATTTGGTTGATCACACCCATGACTCTTGAGATAAAGTCTTGAACTGCTTCACTGCTTTTCATTTGAAAGGTCTCAAACTCCTGCCGTAGTGTTTGAAGTTTGATTGCAATAACCTTGGATGATCCTTGAAATTCAATTTGAAGGATCGTCCAAGCTTGGTTGGCGGTTGTAGCAGCAGCAATTCTGGAAAAAATCGTTTCATGCACAGCTTGTTGGATTAGAAAAAGAGCCTTGGCATCTCGCTTTCTATTTTCCTTCACTCGAGCTTCTTCATCTTCAAGAGAGTATCCAGCTTCAACTAATTCCCATAGATCCTGAGATATGAAGAGTGTACGCATTTTGATTGCCCAGTATTCATAACCATCTCCTTTAAATATAGGTAGAGAAGGCTGAGAAACACTTGCTGCAGTCCCATTAATTGCCATGAGCTCTGATACCACTGTAGGTTAATTTAAGGATGTATGGAGAACAGATTTGAAGAAGAGAATGAAGGTATTAGATGTTCAGAGATTAAAAAGGAAGGAGTCAAGTAAACAGAGTGTTATTGCTGAAGAAAAGCAAAAGGCATACATGATAACTAAGAGACATTGAATATAAATAAGACCAAAAATACACATGTGCTAAAGCCACCCATTACCTACATTTACTCCTATAAACCAGCAACTAACCAACAGAATTGAAACAGTCATTGCGACTTTTATTCTCCATGTGATTAGACCAAGTCATCTTTGAATTATTCTCTAACACACCGGCACTTCACGAAACCAAAAAAAAAAGATGAGACTAGGTCTCAAATTTAAATCACCGCTTGTGGGATCCGAGGCTTTCTCACCACGATATAGTATCGTGGTAGCTATTGGGGATAAGATATGTAAGCGAAATAGCCCATAAGTTTTAAAAATTTTAAAAAATTAAAATCTGACGACTGAGATGAACTGGTGGGTTTTACATGAAACTTTTTGGCATTACAGAACCAGAGAGAAGACTTTAAGGGTAAAACCCTGTCGGTGCCTACAGTCTCCGGTACATTAAGACCGTCGAAGTTGAGCGCCTTGCCAGAACGTCTATGTAGTTGTAGTTCCATGTCAGCTGAAGAGGACCACGACCGAAGTACTTCTTGTTGGAATTGCATTGATATGCTTGGCCTGCTTCATTGATACTTGGCAATAAACACAATTCTTAATTATTCTAAAAGTATAATTTTTAATATTAATGTTCTTTGCTCTCTCAGTGTTCAATGCAATTCAGGACCACAAGAGAAGTCCAAAAATGAGAAGATATAATCACTGTGCTCACCTTCACTTGTGACCGGCCGGATGCCGATTAGGTCAATTACATTTGGACAAGGGGCTTTCTATACCTTTTATTTACGTGTCTTCTTTTGTATAAAAATGGATGAGCTATTAATTATAACTTTATTAATAAAATGAAAGCAGTTAAAAAATGATTATTTTACTTAAAACTAATAAGAAAATACAAAAATTATGAAAGAGGAAATATATGATCCATCAGAAGTAGAAGATAATAAACAAGTAAAAAAAAAGACATTTCAAGTATATGACCCTATGGAGAGGATTCAAACATCATTCATTTAGGTTGACATAGTGAAAACTGAAAAGTTGGGTTTCCATAGAGTAACCTGTGTCCGTCCGTGCTTGTCATCTTTTTGTGTGGTATTTATTTATTTATTTAAAAAATAAATCTAAAAAAATACATTGAAGTACATAAAGTGTACTGAAACACGGTGACAATAAGATTAAACTACGAAAACCACTTTGTTCAAGTGGTTATAGATAGTAACATGTATTTCTCGTGTGATGAGCGAGGTGGTGATGGTTCGAATACTCATTAAAAAATATAATTTATGGATAATACTCCATCTCACCTGTACCTACAAGATGAGAGTTAGTTGGAGACGATAACTCATTCGCACACACCCACACATTTTTTGACATAAACATATATTTGAGGTAAATAAATTATATATAATAGAGATACTAATATATATATGTTTATCGTTTTTGTTTAAAAAAAAAAACCAAACATAATAAAAATAAAATGTCTATTAAAAATGAAATCAAGAGAATAATTACATAAACATAACTAAAAATCACAAGGTAGGATAAAGGACTCTTCCGTTTAGGTGTCTGCATGTGCGCAGTCGGGTGTGACTCGTCGCGTGTGAAAGGTTTCGTTTTGCGGTCTTTAGTTTTTAATTTTTAATTTTTAATTCTGGACCGAATTTCTTTTTCCTATTTTCTAAACATAATGCAGTTTATGATTGTAAGCGTTCCACCCTTCTTTAACTTTTGCCCCAACAGTAATTTTTCACTCATGATAAATCACATTGCTGCAAAAGCTAGTGATGAAGCAAAAGCAAGTATTTCATGGTGCTAGAATAGTCCCAATCTATCACAATCAATACAGACCGCAATCTCATGCATCAATAATCAACGTTCAAAATTAATCAATGATCATTCAAACTTGTGATATATACATCCAAATGTCATGATTGCCGGAGAGGCAGTTGAATACCATTTGATCACGTCTTCTGAATTCATATTCTGTGCACACGTGTTCTTGTTTACAAAACATCCCTAAAATTTCCCAGATTCTCACTAACAAAAACATAAGAACATATAATCAATTTAAAGCTTAGAAATACACAGCACGGTCTCCCACAAAGTTACTGCTATGACATTCACTGAACACATAAAGATGTTTAGATTTGCTGGATCTCACATTCATCACCTCTAGCATATGATCCAAAAATTCGTCTTTAAAAGCCCAGGACCGCTCCATTATATGTACTGCAAGAAATACAAATGCTGTTCTCAAATTATCTCACTCAAATTTATAGTAGAGAGGAGTTATATGAACACAAGAGCAACACTCAGCTTTGGCTTTGTAGAGAAAACAGAGAAAACATTCACACACCTTCATTCATTCATACTCTAGTTTATATACCATACATGCATATTTTAAATTCTCAACAGAAGACACTAGAAGGATGTAAAACATATTAAAAACTCTAGTACAGTAACAACAGCAACAACACAAAGCACTAGAGACTTCTTCAGTACAATGTGACAACTTCTTTAATTCTCATGCATCATGCATGCTCCTGTGTACGTGGCTGTAGATATGGATCTTCTTCACAGATTTTCTGTCAGCTTAGCCGCCTGCCCCTCATCCATCTTTTCCTCAGTCAATAACCCAACAAATGCAACACTATACCTGCATCTTATCCAAAGTATTAAGGGACACATGATCATATACAACACTCGCCCATCTATAAATGCCACTCCATTGCGCTTCCAACTCCTCAGAAAATGGCATTCAATCGCCTTACCATCCTTCAAACTCTCCTGATCACCGGAGTTCTCTCTGGCCATTTGTGGCAGTACTCTGTTCTCGCTCAGAACTGTGGCTGCGCGCCTGGGTTGTGCTGTAGCCAATATGGGTATTGTGGAACTGGCAATGAGTACTGCGGGCAAGGATGCAAACAAGGGCCGTGTCACCAGACTTCCGGTGGAAGTGGAGGTGGAGGTGGTGGCACAGTGGCTGGCATTGTGAGTCAGAGTTTCTATAATAACATTGCGTCGAAAGCCGGGGCCGGGTGCGATGGCGAAGGGTTCTACACGCGCGCTGCCTTCCTGACCGCTGCGCGCTCGTATCCTCGGTTTGGCACTACTGGAACGGCTGTCGAGAAGAAGAGAGAGATCGCCGCCTACTTCGCCCATGTCACCCATGAAACTGGACGTAAGTTATTATTCATTGAAAATTTTCATGCATGTACATATGATACGTAAAATGATTCTTTTAAACTGACAAATTTAATAAACTTTTGGCACCGTCATCATATATAGATCTCTGCCATATCAATGAAATCAATGGGGCAAAACAGGACTACTGTGACAAGAGTGACAAGCAATTCCCATGCAATCCAAGGAAGAAGTACTACGGACGTGGCCCTCTTCAGCTGACGTGGAACTACAACTACGGCGCCGCCGGGAAGAGCATCGGCTTTGATGGCCTCAACACGCCGGAGAAGGTGGCCAATGACCGGATCATATCCTTCAAGGCTTCACTCTGGTTCTGGATGAACAATGTTCACTCTGCCATGACTTCAGGTAAGGGTTTTGGAGCCACCATCAAAGCCATTAATGGTGATATTGAGTGCAATGGAAAGAGTCCTGACTCTGTCAATGCGCGTGTCAGATACTACAGGGATTATTGTCGCCAATTTGGTGTGTCCCCTGGGGCTAATCTTTATTGTTAGATGTTGTTGTTCTACGTGCATGCAAAAATAAGAGAGTTCAAAAATAGGAGGTGAAAAGTCATGTAGTGCAACTAGCTTTATGTTGTACTGTATTTGAGTGCGTCTTTGTTATATATATATATACCTGGTTGTCTTAATAATATGATGTGCTTGTGAAAGTGAACCATCTTTGGACCAAAATTATGAAATTCCGACCCATTCGTCCCATCTTTTTTTTGGCAAAATATTAATGGTTCTATAAAAAATAAATCGTTCTCCAAAATTTTGTTTTCCCATTAAACGTTCAAATTTGGGAATCACTTGCTTAAACAATCCATGCGTATTTCTATCCCTTGAACCAAGCTGGTTGGGCTAAGTTATCGATCTCCATATTAACCGTATATTATTATGATAAGTTGATAACCAATATGCTCATGCTAATTAATTAATTCAACAAATTAAAAAAAAAAAAGGAAAAAAAGTCTCAAAACATGGAAAAAATTAAAATCAAGATATGCAACTGTTTTTCACTATCTATCAATCATCTCTCTCGAAATTATCCTTATTAAAGTGCTGGTAATCAAATCAGGCCATGCATGACTGATCTCTTTGTGTATTTTCTTGCAACTTTCAAATCATTGCTAGGTAAGTAAAGGATTGGCTGAAGTACTGACTCACTGTAATTACCTTTATAAGAAGATTTAATAACATAAGAATTTAATTCTATTGAAAAATATAGAATTTTAAATAGTATTATTAATTGAATTAAAATTGGATTACCAAATTAATATTCATTTAAAAAATTGAACAAACTAGAGTTTCCGTGAGCCTCCGCTGGTGGTAGCTGGCACATAGAAGGTGATAACTACCAAAGAAAATAATGGTCACTTTTCTCAGCAAATGCTTCTCCTTTCATATATGAAGAAAAGAGTGATATATTTATTATACGTATATATATTACTACCAAATAAGAACAGGGATACTAACAGCTCAAGCACGCCAAGATGATTTGGTGTAGCTTTTAATGAAGATCAGTTCACAAATCAGCAGCAAATCTTAAAGCAAATCAATCAAAACTTTGTTCAACCATCTTTATCAATCAATCAACCATCAATCACCGTCACCACCGCCATCATCATCACCTTCAACCCACCGAAAAGCATCAATCTTGGATGGCAGTCAACTAGATAGAAAATCCAAAAATAAATAAAAACATTAAGTATCGTGGCACCTTCACTCTCATCATTTGGCCCACCAAGGTCTAGAGACCGACCCAAGATCGGCCCAAGTTTAATCCAAAGTCAACATTTGAATTATATATCGATATCGTTTTTAAGTGACAGACCATATGAAGGTGCCCTTTAGAACTTTTTTGGGCAGATCCAATGAGCTGGCCCATGAGTCGGACATTGAATATATTATTAAATTTTTTTTATTTTAAATTTAAAAATAAAAAATATTAAACATTAAAATTAATAATAAATTAAACTAGCTGATTTGGTGGGTTTTTGAGGGAGCTGTTGGAGTCTCCGCTTCTCGTCTTCTTTTTTTATTTTTTTTTAACAATAAAATTCTAGAAGTTGTTACTTTACTTGTTATTGGTTATAATGGAATCACGGGCATTAGAGTTTTATCATAAACAAGTAGCAATTTAGTACCTTCAACTGTTGAAGCACTGGTATGATTTAAAGATTAGGAGTTAGAAAAATAAAAGAATGCATAAAACACATAGAAATTTTTTTAAGAATTAATGGAAAAATAAAAAAAATTAAATTTATGTAGGATGGAATTTAAAGATTTTAGTTTTTCCAAAGATTAAGTTTTTTTTTTATAATTTTTATTTATCTTACTATTATAATCAAAGAAAAATGTATGTGATTGGCAAATGAATAGGGTGTATTAATTCATATTGCAGTGATTTAATATTTTTCTCAAGTAAAAATATAATAATATTAATCAATTAAAAAATTATTAATTTTTTAATTTTTATTTTTATTTTAAAATAATCATTAGCACATTTTTCACGTGCCAAATAGCTAGTCATCAATAACTTTGGTTGTCACTTGTCATAAGTAGCATCAAAGCACCTCACTGGTAAAAAAATTTTTGTCTTACTAATTTTGTCTGTCTCAAGAGGTGGTATTCATGAAAATGTCGGTTCTTGTTGGAATTGTTGTTGCTTTACATGCTATTATTCACAAAGGAGTTTTTATTAGGAATTACCTGGTTTTATGACAAAATATCTAGTCACAAATTTTCTATACCAAATCCATGAAACCTAGTTTATAATAGTTTAAATTCATTCAAAATTGGGTCACAAGATTGAATTATCATAATATTTATGTGATGTGCCACATATCACATAAAAAAAATATGCATATTGTTATGTGAATCTCATTTTTAATGCCTTTTTTATGAAACACAAAGATCTAATTAAGTTACATAGGCTAATTGTCACGCCCCGAACCCGGCTCACCGGACTCGAAGCGGCGACAAACGGCCGTATGCCCACAAAGCCGAGACCAAGTGGGCACACAAGGCCACAATACCTGTCTCTCAGATATAAATCATAATAATATACTAATTCCAAACAAAACTAAAGAATTAGAGAAATGAAAAATAATCGGGTTTACGGCCAAGATTCACGAGAATACTAAAGGTCTTAACGGACAACGAGACTTATTAAACGAGAAAACTAAACTCCTGCTAGCCACCTGGTGATCACTCAACGGTCTCTGCTAAGCTAGTCACCACACACCTACCCTTGATATGAAAAAGATAGAGCAACTATTAATGAGCTAAACAACCCAGTAAGCAACCACTAAAAGCCAATAGTAATATAGGGATCACAAAAATTCAATACTTTCAAAAACATGCTCATATGCGATGTTGTACAAAAATCATCAGAATCCAAACCTAGACTTCAGAATATTTCAGAAACGTACTTAAAAGTAAGGTTATATAGTAAATATCAAAAATAAAAATTCAGACAATAGAACATTTCAGGCAAACAAAGTTTTCAATGACCAGGTATATATGTCCCCCAAATAACTAATGCCAAAAACAAAATATCAGAGGTCATTTGTTTACCCTCGGTGACCCGAGCCAGAATATCAGAGTTCATTTATTTATCCTCGGCGACCCGAGCCAGAATATCAGAAGCCGTTATTCTCCACCGATGGAACGGTGCGAAACTATAGTCTCTTATCAGAATCAGAATTCATGTCGACACGGTCAGTGTTTAACCCCCAATGACAGGGTTATTGCAAAGTTAATTGGGGACTACAATTTATAGATCAAAATAGTTGATGTTCACAAACAACAGAATAGCAAGGTTTAAACTGAGTGGAAACAGAATAATCCGCTAAACAAAAATATTAACATTTGCATGATCCCATTTTTCGTATATCAAAATAAGCCAATTATTTTTAAATCAAATAACTTAACAAACAGGTTGTAAAATAAATTTATATAACTCAAAATATATAATATACATAGTTTATGAAAAACTTGAATGAATAAATTATTCAAAAATATAATTATTAAAAATAATACAAGAAATAATCAAAATAGTATTTAAGCAAATGTTGAAAAATATATACTTATACAGAATTTATATGTGGTTTACTTGCATGACTAATTCGAAATCCAATTCTGACACTAATTCAAAGCTTTTGGTCGAGTCTTAAATTTGGGACAAGAACTTATTAAATCACCCAAAAGATATAAAATTTCAGGGTATGCACGAAAGATTTCAAAACCCTAATGATCTTTGCTAAAGTTAAGGGCTAATGAGTAAGGGTAATGCAAAAGAAGTTTTCAGAAGGGTATAAATGCAAAAATGGTCAAGATATTATTTTCTAAATTAGGATTTTTGACCATTGAGGACCAAAACATGCATAGCTTTGTCTACCATCCTCCAAATCATAAAATTCTTTTTTTAATGAAAACTAGACAGACAAAGCTATGACATATCCAACATTCACACTTATTAGGATACTGTTGAATTTATAGCATCAATTTGAATGTTATCTATTTCTGAAAATCAGTAAAATCATATACTACACTTTGAACATGCATATCTCTCTAAATACATCCTCAAATAACATGATATTTTAGGAGTAGATATTTAATTCAATCAGGAACAACTTTCGTATTTTGCATCTTGCCTTATTCAACCTTTAACACCATCAAAAAGATTAATCAAACGCCATGTTCTGCACAGATTACTTTTTGACGTAGCTGCACTAATATGATTGTATCTCATAAATTACAAATCTATAAAATCCGAAAATTTGCAGCTACTTAGTTGATATCGAACCCTATAACTTTTTTATTGATTACTTTGCTCGATTCAACTTCTAAAATTATGTATTATGACCGTCAATTTTCAGGTTTTGCAGAGAATACATTAATATGGTCATATTTTTACAACCACAATTATATAAAATCTGAAATTTTTGCTGAAATAGATCTAGGTTTACTTTCCTGGAAAAATCCCCAATCACACTGGAAAGACAAAACATACTATGCATTTCTATACTTGGAAATCAAAATAAACGAATAAAATAAAAACACGGCTATTTATGGAGATCAAACAACACACAATCAAAACCCTAAATCCGAATACACAACAAGAATTAACATGAATCCTCTCTTTTTTTTCGTCCTCACCGGCACTTCACGAAACTAAGGAAGAAGGATGCAGGCTAGGTCTCGGTGAAATTCTCTCGTGAGTTCCGAGGCATTCTCCCCACGATCTAATGCTTATAAGGATAAGGTTCGGAAGGTTTAAAGTTTAAAATAAATAAAGGATTAAAAATCTAATCTAAGGGCTGGATTAAAAGATGGCTTTACAAGCGATAAGGTTGGGAGGTTTAAAATTTGAAAAAATATCTTAAAAAGATAATCCGATGGCTATTAAAAGGTGGGTTTTACATCCAAGCCATCATTCTGTTATACTCTTCTGAGATGAGTTTGAAACTTTTGTTTTTTAGAATACAAGCATATTCCATGAAAGTAAGGACTAAAATCACATAATCATGTATTACAATTCACCTTTTATGAATTGTTTTTCTTTTAGAATCAAGCACGCCTAGCTAATCAATACACTAGTTTCTCATCTGTAAAACTATATTAAAAAATATTATCAACATAGAGTGACAATATTAATTTATTTTATTCTTTTTGCATAGAGGGAAATGAGTTATTATTCTTCTATTGGGGAACACAATAATTATATACATGAAACCATAATATATAAACATCCAAATAGTCAGTTCTATTTCTGCAATAGATACAAACTAGAGAAATCAAACTAGTGGGTTGAAATAGTCATATACTATTTTTTGCAATAAATGCAAAAAATATTATCAGACAAGGATGAATAATGAAAGCTTCAACGACAGATTGATAAGAAACCAAACTTATGGGTTGAAATATCTCCTTGCAAAAAATGCACTATATGTGGGGGAAATCTATCGATAAACACAGTTAGGAGCTTGATTAGTGTGGCCAGGGAGATGATGATTCTCCCTGATCAGAGAGCAGTGTGTGAAAAGAAGAAGAATGTACAACATGAAACAAGCATGCATGTATGAACACTACAACTCCTTCAATATAATTCTCTGTTTGTGAACATGCACCCACCTTGCAATTTCCTGCAAAGCAACTTTAACGTGTAAAGGACGCTTGCCTTTCCCATAATTTCTCAATGAGAGCCAATGAGACTTCCCCTTCTAATTAGCAAGTCAAGAGTCACGAGTCAAGAGTCAACGTAATAATCATAACCCTCCATTATATATATATTTATATATAAATACCCATCCATTTCCCATCCAACTCCTCATAGCAACAAGATCAAATATAAGATCATTAGGTACTAAACAATGGCACCATCCATCCAAACCTTGATGCAAGGTCTCCTAATAGCCGGAGTGCTGGTCACCGTCTCCGGCCAGAACTGCGGTTGTGCAAGGGACCAGTGCTGCAGCGAGTACGGCTATTGCGGCAGAGGAGAGGCCTACTGCGGCTATAAGTGCCGAGAAGGGCCATGCTACGTACCCACCGGCAACGTTGGTGACATTGTGACTGACTCATTCTTTAATGGCATCGCCCAATGCAAACAGTTCTACACTCGCTCTGCCTTCCTTCAGCTGCCGCTAAATACCCCTACTTACGTCGCAGGTGGCACCATTGCCGATAAGAAAAGGGAGGCCGCTGCTTTTTTCGCTCATGTCACCCAAGAAACTGCACGTAAGTTTTATATATATATATATAATTTAGATAAATATGTAGATTATTGTTCACTAAAAATGTTGAATGAGAATTGTTTGATTTTGATCAAGTGGCTATTATTTATATAAATAATCTATAAAATATTGTATATTTGTTTACACTGTTTAGTAGTATTTGACACTATTATTACCATACCTAGATAAATTATAATCGTTAGATGTAAAACCAATAGTTACTGAAAACAACCGTAAACAATGAGTCATATATATATATATATATATATATATATATACAATTTTTATAGATTATATACTAAAAAGATGAATATCTGACTGCAAGTGTATTGACAGACATGTGCCTCATTGAGGAAGCAGTCGGTACAAGGAAAGACTACTGCAACGCATCAGTGACACAGTACCCATGCAAACCAAACAAGAAGTATTATGGACGTGGGCCGCTTCAGTTGACGTGGAACTACAACTATGGGCCGGCCGGCCAAGACATCGGCTTCGACGGCCTGAACGAGCCGGAGAAGGTGGCCAATGATGTGGTGGTCTCTTTCAAGAGCTCAATTTGGTATTGGATGACTAACAACGCGCACAGGCACTTGATGGTCGACCAAGACTTTGGAGCCACCATCCGAGCCATCAATGGCCCTTATGAGTGCGACGGTAAGAACATGGCCGCCGTTAATTCTCGGATTGGGTACTATAAAGACTATTGTAACAGGCTTGGTGTTGACCCGGGGAACCGTCTTAGTTGTTAAATGGTACATATACATATATATATTGAGTATGGCTTTAATATTTAGTGGGGCTGTTATGGTTATGGTACTGTTATTATAATAAGTTGACGCTTTAGTCTTGTTTTGAGTCTTGACATATAAATGGACTTATTTTGAGTGGAAATTAATAAAGCATATTTAATAAACTAAGTTTTTTTTTTATATTTTTATTTTTTTTAAGATTAGTTTATGCGTAAAATACAACGATAAAATGGTCAATGATTTTTTGATTTATTTGCATCAAATGTTTCACGTAGAGTATTTGTATTTTTAAGATATTAATTTCATGTTTGTAGATATATCTAATTGTTTTGTCCATCTTATTAAAAAATTAACAAAAACAGTTTTGCTTGTGTTGAGAGAAAGTTGTTTTGACACTATTAGAAAACATATACATTGGGTATTAATTATTTAAGAGTTTATGTATTGGCTAAATTATTTAAAAAAACTATAAAAAAAAATTCAACATATGGTCCTGTTTAAGAAGAAAGAATAAAACGCTTGCCAACCCACCAACATAAGACGGAGTACAGGATTTCAACTTGTTTTGCTTGCGTTATATTATTCCCTTCCAAGTCAGGCTTCGCACAGACAATATATATATATATATATATATATATATATATATATATATATATATATATGTTTGAAAACTTTGAAATTCTTATTATCTAAGTTCCAATTCATACAAAAAGAAAAAAAAATGTTTTTCTCATTTGAAAAAAAAAACCAAAATCATTATTCACATTTCTAAAATTTGTTGACAATGGGACAATGAATTACCGTTCTATTTGAACACAACTTAAAATTCTCTGGCATGTGCATGCCTACTGACTTTGTGGTGGGAGGGGAAAAATAACTCTAAAGTTGATATATTCGGCCTATTATATATATATATATATATATAAGATTTATAAAACAATAATATTTATATATACTTAAACCTAAATAAATATCAGAATTTTATAACTAAAAATATAACTATATACTAGAAAAGAATTATATTTTTATAGTAATTTGATAAATTAATATAAATTAAGATACTCTTAACAATCGCATATATTGATGTGTCTTTAATCTCCACATATCTCCATTACTAAAGAACAAATGTTTGGTTGTTTGTTTATACACATGAAATTAAATGTCAAATATTTTTTTAAAATAAATAACCAATTATATATTATTTATATTTTCATCATATGAAAGGATTAAATGAATTTTTTACAATGAAATGTGTCAAATCCCAAGTCTGACTTTTTCTTGGAGTGTATTAATTTTTTTTTGACATTGCTTTGTTGAGTTGTTTTAATATTTTTGTTTTCGTGTAAATCAGGAAATATATTTATATTAAAATAATTTTTAATAAGAAAATTAATAATTTTTTATCTGACTGTCCAACCGCATAATGTACTAAACTTTGTCAATAATTTCATTAATAATTAAAAAAAATCGCAATAGCAGATGTTGATATTATACCCAAATTGAGTATGTTAAAGGGACATGAAATCAAACCAATATCAAAGTACAGATATAAAAAATTATTTTCTAGGAAAAAAAAATAAACATTGGTATGTATATAATGTTCTCGCTAAACTTATTAGCACAGTATTTTTGATGAATTTTTCCACACCAGATGATGTTTTCTCATGACTAATTCTTAATTCCCAAAGTGCCTCAAAAAGAAGAATACTTAATCAGTCTCAATGTAATAAAAAAAAAAAAGTCATAGATGGAAAAATAAATATTCTATTACAAACAACAGGAACAAAAGTCAAAGGAGAAGTTCTTTGCTTTGAAAAACATGCATAATTAATCAATCAGATTCCTACAAACAAATAAATTTGGTTTCTTCACTCCAAATATTTCTTTTAATTTTGGCATCAGTTAATAAAGAACTAATCAAATTAAGTTGGTGAAGAACGTCTAGCAACCAAACTCTCAATATTCAACAACATGATCAACAACAACAACATTATTTTAAAACATTGTTTAAATATCATACATAAGAATGAAAGAACAATTGAACATAAAATCAAACAAAGATCAAGAAAAAAAAAATAAAGAAAAGAAAAAGGTGTCATTCTAACATGTAATAGTATTCTATGATCATGTATCTCTCTCTCTCTCCTAAATGTATTTATTTTTTTGTTAAGAAACTAATGACCAGGGCCTTTAGGACTTGGCCCTGCAGGTAACCTTGCCATCCATGACACCATTGTAGACCTTGCCTTCTCAAAGAGATCAGTAGGATAAGCAAGATGAAAGCTTGAGCCATCAAAGCAATCCGGTAACCGGTTCGAAACATCGTTTTCGTCGTTGGAGAGCTCCGGCGTCGATCTCACAGCATGGCCTCCATGCAAACATGCTAAAGAAATTAAGATGATGAGAATGAATGAGACAACAAACTTTGGTGATCTCAAAGGACTCATGGTTTGAGAACTCTTATGGTGTTGTCTTTGGGGGGTTTGAATGGAGAAGGGGAGGGTTTGAGGACTTGGGTTTTATAAGGTGTTTGGGAGTGGTGGCATTTCTGTGATTTTGGTGATTTTAAGGGTTGGATGTTGAGTTGACTGTGGGCTTATTGCGCAAGCGCGTACGCATCAGTACTAGTCTGCTACCTTTTTGGTGTTTTGAAATGACTAAAATGCCCTTCTATAGAAGTCTGGTCTATTTGGGACTACTCTTTTGAAGAGTTGAGTTCCGGTCTAACTTTTTTAATGACTTTTTATTAGTGGATTAGTTCGCTAATTAGACAAGTAAATATAACTTTTTTTTAGTTGCTAATCAAACTGGATGCAGATGACTCAAAACTAGTTATTTTATTTATTTATTTACTTTATTTATATTTATAAGAGACGCAAATCTAACCATAAATCATGCCAGGGCTTGAAACAAACTTCACCAATTTCCATGAATTATATATTTCCTAGCTACGAATGGGAGAATGAGGACCATCCAAGAATGAAAAAGTAGTCATAGAATTTAGTTGGTGGAGGTTGCTTGAGGTTGAAGGATAACATATAATGGACTCCAAAACCTTGAAATTGGTGGAGCACATGAACAAATCTTGAAAGAGGAGACTAGGGTTTTGCATTGTCTCCCTCTGAGATTAAATTCTAAAGAAAAAAAATACACTATTTTACCATTTCATTTTTTTTTATTAAAAAAAAAAATCCATCTATACATGCAAGGACATTTTGGACAATTTGATGATTTGAATATGCTTAAAAACTCGTCTAAATTTAGACACGTGTTAACTGTGAAGTTCCATGTCAAATGGTTGAGTTAACCCATGTTGGAGGACCAAGACATAGATCTGTATATGTTAAGCAAGAAGTCAATTAACACGTGTGCATGGTCAACGTGTTTGACCAGTCAAATGCCGTTTGCTTGTTCGGAAGGGTTTGGTGGTGTTGTTGGCTTTCTTGTTCTTTATGTTCATCAACAATTCATTAGATATGAATGAAAAAAAATATTCACTGATTACATAATCACATCAAATTAACAATTAATTGAGTTCTCACCTTCCCTTGTTCTCTAGATTAATTTAATTGCAAACAAAAACCGGCACTCATAAGTCATAAAAGATTGAACAAGAAAAAACACAGAAATTTCCTGAAACTTTTTAATGATTTAGAGCACAAAGAATAGGGCCCTGAATCACAACCAAGATTTATTCCAAGCCTTGAAGGTTAACAGAAACACATACCTTACAAAGCATATACACAAACAGAGATTTGAGATGCTGCCATGTGTTCCCCTTCACAACAAATCACTGCATCTAGAGAAACATTGAGTTTAGGTAGATCTTCATTTTCTCTTTTTTTTTTTTTGTGGGATAATTACTGAAGTTGAAGTACTACGAGGGATAAGATTGGCAGCCTAGTATTCTTTAGCCTTGCTCCGGAGTTCATTGAGTTCTTTCTCGATCTCCATGTCTCGGAAAGGAAATGAGGCATTTGAACTGCTTGCCGCTGCGCTGCTGGCCGGGAGCTCGCCTTTCTATTCAGAGAACATATATAGTGAAATTCAGTCTTGATTCAGTACATAGTGTCAAAGATCTTCGCAGAGGATGTGAAACCAGAGTCCACATTCTATTGGATAAAGATTTGTGCTGAATAAAAATGGAATAACAATATATCGAAAGGGATTGTGAAATTACTTGGAACTATCAGTTTTACTTAAATAGTCATGAAAGAATCAGCTGAGCAGGATATGAGCAGGGCATACCAGAGAACTCCCTGAAATCTCCTTTTTCAGTTTTGCAAGATCGTCATCCACTGATGAAGTCTCAAGCAATGCAAACTACAAATAACAGAGAATGGGTTTGTATAAAAATCATGGACCTTCTGAATCATACTATGGAATCAAGATGGAAGAAATGAATCACCTACCTTTCCTTCTAGATCATCAGTTGTTAGCTGATTGAGAGCCTCTGCTTGAGACTCCATAGCCATAACTGTTTACAGAAAAATCTGATAAGTAGAACTCACATTTGCAAGGCTCAAAGCATATTTTCTTACAAGCATTGCAAGTTCATGCTGAAGGCTGTCCTACATCCTTGGACTGCAACATGCAAAGAACTTGACCAATTGAGCTAAAAGAAAGTTGTATTTCCTGAACTATTAAGAATGCGGATCTGGTTCACCACTAACTTAACCATTTTATCTAACAAATGACCCTTAACTAGGAAAATTTATAACATAGGTTTTGGAATCATTTTTAGATAACACATTCTATATGAAAAAGGAAGAAACTACCTTTTTCCTCCATCTTTTCAAATGCTGAAAGGGCGCTGCTTGTATTGACATTTCCCAACATCTCGTTCACTTTTGTTGCCGTTCTGTACCAAAAACAAATTTTGTATTCCGCATTTTAAAAATAAATAATAAGTTCAAGCAAAAATTATGGTCGCAGAAGGTCACAGACTTCGCTGACTGAGCACGAGCTTTTAAAGTGTCTTTCTTTGACCTGGCCTCTTGTATCTTGCTCTCCAAAAGCTGTTTAAAAATTTCAGGAATATAAACCATGATAATTAATGACTCATTTGCAACCTCCATGTCAAAATAGATTAAAAAAAAAGTTAATAACAATGAGTTTGACACATTTACAGTCGGAACTCTAAACGAAAGATTGGAATTAGAAGTGGCATTCTCAGATGAAAAAAAAAGGGTTCTCATAGAACAGAAAAAAATGAAGTATGTAGCAAATACCATTAGTTCCATTATGTTCAAACCATAATTTAGGAGACAATAAAGGTCACATGCTTGACACAATGGGGAAGTGGGACTATATGAATATGAGAACAATATTTGAGGCAATGGACTTACCCGAGTATTGGACACAAGATTCTCAACCACACCTTTCTGTTGGTCCAACTGAGATTTCAAAGAGGCTGCATTATCCTGAGATAAATGAGAAGTTCAAGTAATTATATAATAGTTATAACTTTTAACCTTTGACTCTGCATTTCACAAAAGCAAACCTAATAAATATGTTTGTAAAAGAGCAAATCACATGTAAAGTTTTCAAATAAATGTATTATCATCAAATGATTATATATAACCTAGAATTTTTGGATACTTTGCATTCAAAAAATTTAGTTGCCATTTCCTTGATCTTAGAAATAATATGCTTTCTGAGTAAGACTGAGTTGAGGCAAATAGCAAACGAATCTTCCATTCTATCTCCAACTGAAGCAGGAGCATCTTGTGTCCCAAATTACACAGTTCCTCTATCTCAAGCAATGGATCATGAAAAGTTACGCCCTAAGATGTAACATGAAGTCTAGACAATATAATCAAGCAACTCATTCAAAGATTACAAACTATACCCGCAGGTTTTGTTGTATGCTCAAAAGACATTTTTCAAGATTATGCAGATGCATGTGAATTTGCTTCATATTGAAGCAAATGTCTATCAAAACAAAAAAAATGATCATGAACTCAATTTCAGGCTCAGATGTTACTTTGGCTTAGTTGTTACTCTCAAGTATTTAAAGGCCAACAGCCAGATATATATATATATATATATAAAATACACAGTTGGAACAGTATCACTCAGATTACGTGCACAGGCAAGGCTGTTTAATGTCCAGTATAAGTATGTTCCCACAAAAAGAATTTGAAACTCAGTCGGCCAAACTGCACATTCAGGCCATTAAATTTTAGATGATCAAGTAAAAATTCCCTTTCAGAAGCACAATAACAATCCCAGGTCTGCATTTGAGACATTAAAATTTCCAAACAAACATAAGTGATAAAAATTACATCTATTACATCAAATAACATAATAAAAGGTTCATAGAAATGGTCAAGAATCAATCTGCTAGCTTACCAAAATTTCAAGTAGATACCTACAGCATAAGATTTTCGCCTTTTGAGTGCCTCACGAGCAAGATCCTCATCTCCTTTTCCTAGAGCAAGTTGAGCCCTACGATACCTGTATTGACAACTAACTAGTTAGCACACAATAAACGCAAGAACACTAGGATCAGTAAATAGTTCTGCTTTTCTATGATTCTATTACCAGTCCTCAGAAGCTTGTTGGGCAGCTTTATATTTGTTCTCCAGTCGCTTTTGAGATGCTAAAACCTTGAACATAATAGAAGAGAGCAAAAAACTTCTTTTAGAAGATGACTTGGTTAAAATTTCCAAGGATAATCATTTTACTATGAGCACGGAAACAAGAAGGGTGTGGTGGAGGGATGGTCAGCAAATATATTTCATGAAAGCATAAGTAAAAGCTAGTGCTATATACCTGTGCTGTGGCTTGACGCATCTTTGTCAAGTCATCATTCATTTCCTGTACAGCTTGTTCCAAGATCTTTTCTGGATCTTCCAGTGAACTCACAAGTGCATTTGCATATGACTAGTTATGCAAATCAGAAACATGAATAACAGAAAAGGAATGAAATGACCAATAACAAAATATCAAATTCATTCATGAATTATATTTCGCAAAGCTTACCTTTATAACCCTAGCAAACCGATCAAATAAATTCATTTGAGTACCAAGAGCTCCACCACGTCCACCACATCTCAATCTATTAGAGGTAGATAGCTTTATCCCTTTTGTTTTAAGACCTCCAACTGTTGAGGCGACATTTATGACACACAGATTAAGTTTATGCAATGCAGATCTCTAATGTCAGACATGCAAAAAATTGTGTTTGGTTGAATAAAAACATTTGATGAAGAGCATTCAAGAAATAAGCAATCAAAAGAGTGATTGAACTGAATGTTTAAAGCTTTCCAAACGGACATCCTATGGCTTACAAGGTAATATCAGCAGCTCTCTAGCAGATAATTGAGATAAAAAATTTTCTTAAGACTAGACAAAGTTTGAAGAATTTCAAAAAAGAGGCTGATCATAACATATGTTTGCAACAATGCCTAAATGAAACTATATACATTTTCCACACAATAATCAAGTCCAATATCAAAAAATGAAAAGGCCTTCATCATTTTAAAAAGAAGAAGAAGAGGACGAGGCAGCAGCAGCAGCAGCAGCAGAAGAAGAAATAATTGTTTACTCAATTAGTCTTCACCAAATAAATCCTTACATTAAACTTTGTAACATTTTCCACGCAATCGACATTGGAAAAAAAACAGAATCTTTTACTCAAATTACTCCCCACCAGCACAATATAAATTCGATCACCAGAATCAAAAGAGGAAAATCTCACTAACTGAGTAAACCTAGACTGAAATAAATACAAGAAAAGCATTAAATCTGGTCCATTCGCTGAAAAATCTCTATAATTCAATCCAAAATAATAAAAATTCGCGATCACAACAAGATAATAAGATAAACAGAAAAGATATCGAAATCGATCATTATACCACCGCCATTAAGAAAAGAGGTCCCAAGTGATCGCCCAGTGACCGAAATCCGCCTCGATTGAGCTTTCAGACAACAAGAAGGTCTGGGCGCCAAATTTAACCCATTAGCAGAGGCCTTCATCGCCATTTTGAGGATGAAATCCACCACCAAGATCGCCAAGAATCCAGCCAAAACCCCTCCGAGAAAAGAAAAGGGTTTTTTCGCTAATTTTTCGTCCCCAGGATCCAGCTTGAACAAGAAGCACAAAAATCTCTCCTTTTATCCACGAGAAGGAGATCCCACGAGGAGAACCACTGATTCTACGGTTGTGATTGAAGAATCTCCATATCGAACGGTTTATAATCACTATATCTGAAGAATTACTGTAAATTTTCAAAACAAACCCCTGTAGGACTTTCTAATAATTAACAAAAGTCCAGGGACTCAGATGCCAATAACCTCGTCAAAACCCTGACACTTCACTGCTTCGCCATTCACCACCGAAGCCCCAAAGCTCTCATCAATGGCGGCGACCCTCATTCTCCACCGCTTCTCACCGCTTCCCGTTCCCCGCCGGCACCGCCCCTTCCCATCGCTCACCATCAATCTCCCTCTCCGATCACCGCCGAGGACCACTCCTATTCCCCCGATCTCAATGTCCTACCGCTCCGCCGTTCCCGCCACCGATCGCCTGATCTCCGCCGCCTCCTACGCCCTCCCCTTCTTCAACTCGCTCCACTACGGCCGCTTCCTCTTCGCCCGGTTACCCTTTCTCGCCGCCGCCCTCAACCCCATCCTCCCTCTCATCGCCGCCTACCGCTCCATCCCCTACGCCGCCTTCGTCGTCTTCTTCGCCCTCTACCTCGGCGTCGTCCGCAATTCTCAGTTCAGCCGCTACGTCCGCTTCAACGCGATGCAAGCCGTGGTGCTCGACGTGCTCCTGGCTTTACCCTCACTCATCCAGCGCGTGTTCGGCGTGCCGACGAGAGGGGTCGGCTTCCAGGTGCTCGAGATCGGGTATGGCTCGCTCTTCTTGTTTACCGCCGCGTGCTTCGTTTACAGCTTGATTAGCTGCGTTCTCGGAAAGACGCCCTACCTGCCGTTCGTCGCCGCCGCCGCCGATCGCCAGCTCTGAGAATCTTGATGATATTTTTCTCCTTCTAAATTGTTCTGAGTTCTTCTTTTCTCTTTATAAATCACAGTGTATTTTCTCCCAAAAATCAAAAGAAAAAGAAAATTCATAAAATTATTTTTGGTGATATTTGAAATTTGAAAATATAGGAGAATTTAAAAGTATGCAATATTAAAAAAAAGAAAACCGAAACTTTGGTTTCATTTTTCTTATAATATTTAAAAATTCATAAAAATGCGGCTAATTAATTAAAAAGTGTGATAATATTGATTTCATTTTGAAATATATAAAATTTTGCATTTATATTAATTTTTATTTAAATACTCAGGAAGTTTAATAGTAAAATTTTGTGAACCTTTTAAGATAGCGAGCGATAAGACGCATTCACTTCCTCCCAATCTGTATCCGTCGTTACGGTAACCAGAGTGTGTAATTACTTGTTAACATTCTTAAGAATTTAAGATAAATGAATAATATTTTTAAAACAGGTTTAAAAATTATAATTTTAGATATTAGTCAACAGGTTAATATTAATTACCAAACATAAAAAGTTCAGCTTTAATTATTTAAACAAATGGCAAAGACACCAAATTCAGGAAGTTTTTACAATTTTCTAGATAAATTTCAAATTATTTTTTTATTTTTTAAAAATAAAAAAGAGAGAAAAAAGAGGTCTAAGAAAAATATATAAAGATGTTTAGGACAAGCTAAGATAGACAGCGGCGACGAACCCAACGGCGTAGGCTCCGATGATCCGCCCGACGAACCCAGGTCCGGCGTGGCGCACGATCCCAACTCCGGCGATTCCCGCTGCGCCGATAGGCACCCCCTTGATCACCGTCGCGCTGGCGCCGCTCACCACTGCTTCCCGGAATAGCTCAAGCGCGAAAGATCGGAACTGGTTTGGATTGAGATCTTCCCATTCGCCATGCGGATCCAACCGCCGCAGCGCTGCATCGACCTGGGCTTGGCTTGGGGATGAAGGAACCCAACGGGAGATAAGGGGGATGGTAGTGGAGAGTGTAGGGTGGAGGTGAACGGCGGCGTCACCCAGCTGGTAGCGGCGGACGCCGGAGAAAGCGTGCTGGGCTTTGGACAGGCAGTCGGCGTAGATGGAATCACAGGCAGCGGTGAAGGTCGGAGAAGAAACGAGGGTTTCGTTGACCCGTTTGGAAACGATGAGACCCATGGAAAGAAATTTGGTTTTTTTTTGGTTGGGGGTGTGGTTGTCTATTGATTTTTTATTTTTGAGTTTTGCTTGGGTATCCTGACAAAATTAGATCTTTATATGTTGTAAAAAAATATCATATATTTTATACTTTCTATAAAAGTTAATTAAAAAATTATTCTAGAAAATCGCCATTTTCTCAGTCTCACTGTCTTCCACATGATTTTAAATTAAATTTAACTCATTAAAATGATATAATACCTCAATAAATCTATACTTTTACTGTAAAAAATATGATATCAATAGACTAAAAACTTATTCGTCATTACCCTTAGTCATGACTTGTTAATAGGATTCATGAATTTGACGGTTAAAAAAAAAAGAAAAAAAATGAGCATGGAGTTATATAAAACAAGAGCATCCTTCTTTCAATGACTTTCATGACTCAAAAGTGGAAACCAATTCTGTACATATACTCCTCTGAAAAGCAAAATCCAAGCGTATATACATAAGAATATATTCAGATATGAAGATTTGGTAGCATGTTATATTTTTGCCCTTTTCTTTGGCAGATACATAAACATCCCTCTTACACCTCCCCAGAGTTACACAAAGTGCAGTATACATCTGGAGATCTAATTAACAAGCAGCAATTCATTGTTTAGTTAAATAAAAAAGAAAAAAAAAAAGAAAATAAAGGAAATAAAAATTAAGAAACTTGATTAGCTGGCAAGGTGGCTTGGAGATCTATTAAACATAGCATGCCACATGAAGGCTCTTGATAGGACCATCTCCAACTCATGGTGAGTCCAGTTCTCTGTAGGAAGGTGTTGAAGGAACATAACCATCTCTTGAAATTCAAGCTTTTGGAGCGTATCTGACCACTGGAGAAAGTTGGCAATACCATCAGAATTTTGTTTAGTAATCATAGAAGCCAAACAAATAACTCAATAAAGCAGTGCAATAACTTGGGAGATGATGAAATGAAGCTTTAATAAATAATATAATAGTTTTCCTCTTTAATCATGAAGACACAGTTCAACCTCAGCATTCTCTGTTTTTAATGGATGTATGCCAATTCTCTTGGATGGATCTCTCAATAGTCCTAAGAAGATGACTTAGTAATTTCTGATGAAAGTACTTGAGTGGATTTCATAAACAGAGATATTGCTATCTTAACAGATTACTATCTGAAAAATATATGGTCATTGCTCCCAACCAAAGCCACAAGGAAAATTCTTCATTAGAGCTATTCGGGTTGAGCATCACCAGATGAAGAAAAACTGAAAAACAGAGAACTTCCTAGGCAACCAATCTAATTTTACCAGGTTTATTATATTCCATTCATCAGTTACGAGGACTTGTACTAAATAATATAGAAAGAGAAAACTCACTGTCAGTAGAAAACTGGCAGATATATAGACAAGGAAATCTGGCAATGAGTCGCCTTCAGCAAGATAAGTATCCCATAAACGCGTCACCAGATGGAAAGGGATCTACAAAGATACAAAACACACTTTAGCTTCTTCCATTAACATTCTAATGCCTCAATTCTAAAATTACTGAATGACTACCTCGCGAATTAAGAGACAATTGAACCAACGAAAAGCAAACTGAAGAAACTCCAGCCCTTGCTCCTCCATATGTCTGGAAACCGGTTCTTGCAAAAGTAAAATATAAAATGAGTCAAGGTTTGAATTTGCAGAAGCATGAGATCTAATCAGTTGAACAGAAAAGCATCGCAATGCACATATTAATGTTGAAGTTATAATTCAGGGAGCCAGAGGAGCTGGAATAAAGTGAAACATTTACACCCCAAGTTTAGTTTATATAGTAATTTGCCATGACTAGTGAGTGAGTCCTTCAAATATTCCTAAGGTTTGAATTCTATACAAACCTCCAAAAAGGTTGCTTCTAAGATTCACTCCTATAAATAAGACAAAATCAGATATCAACAACTCTAATTTGAGACTGAGGGCAGATGTTGGCCAAAATACTTTCCTGGTTAGAATGACTGAAGCCCTTTTTTTCATCATATTCAAACCAAATTTGAGAGGCCCCACATGGTACTCTAGATTTTATGCTTCCAGGTATTCCAGTGTAAAAATAAAACAAAATATAGAAAATAATAAGAAAATAATGATTGCATGAAATCAATTTCATCTAAGCAAAGTAGCAGGTGAAGAATAAATGAATGAACATTCCACTGTCTTTTTAATTCCTTTATTATTTCACAAAGCAACTCAATTGAAAGGTGCAAACCCTTCATTCATGTGCATAGTCTGTGTGATGGTCAAATGGAAGAAATGAAAGTTATACATGTTAACAGCAATATGTTGCTACAATGTAGATATTGGAAAATTCATTTACAAATAATTAAAATGAATACCATCTATCCGTCGAACCAGCTCTTTCAGTTTGAAAACAAGCCGCTGAATTCCAGGTTGAGCAAATGTATAATGATCTTGCATACCATCAAGAAGTTTTGAGAGACACCAATAGCAGTCAGCTTCTACATAAGAGATCATTTCTCGAGATAAATCTGTAATTGACCAATTCTCCATGGTTCCATCTAGATATTCCGATAAAAATACTATTAGAAATGGTGTAACAAGATCATTTATTCCTTGGACATATCCACTTGCTGGATGGCGAATAGCCCTGAAAAGAGTTTTAGGGGAATTTAATCATGAAGAAAAAAAGTTATATTAAAAGAGATGCTTACATAGAATTTGAGTCACAGAAGCAGCACAATTATATGATCAGCATCAAACATATTTATAAATTGAGGTACAAAGACAATGTTTTGTTTACAGATAAACCACATACTTTCTAAGATCTTTTTTTAACAATTATAAATATGCATGAACATTTTCAAAAAAATGCTCAGAATATATGTTAATGACCCTGGTACTGAGAGTACTAAATATTCAGGCACAAGGTTTGCAATTCTAGGTTGGATTTGTTCAATAGTTCACAAAACAAGAAGGAACAATATCCAAACTGTTGGTCATAGAAATGCAAATGATAAGTGCAGGAAATTAAAGTAAAGGAATAATCTGACAATCTTCCTGACCAGTAAATATTTACTATAAAATGACGGCTTGTTAAGAACCTTCATCATAAATTAAGCATTTCGCCAACAAAATTGATTAGTTATAATCGCAACTATATAGGAAAGGTTCTGCCTGGTGACAACATTTTTATCTAAGTTTCCATGTCAATGAAAATTGTCAATTCAGGAAAAGTTCACAAATGTCCTACATACCCATTAGTTAGGATATTGCTGGTTAGTACTCCACGACATAAGCTACTGCAACTTACAGACAGGTATCTACATTACTCTTTATCTGGAATGAGTTATGAGGCACAGCTCAAAGTGGAGAAAGCTAGTGTCTGAATCATTTGATACAAAGATAGGTATGGCTTATGGCACAAATTAAAGAGGCAATTGATATCATATCCTAGCTAACAAATAAAAATTGAATAATCAATAAAAGTATTTTCACAATATTTGAACTGATTTGAACAATTTTGAGCATATCTTTCCCAGGAAAACAAGATCCAAGTTAATTTGACTCCAATCATATAATAAGTATTCAAAATAAAACTAAACTCAGCGGTAATAACCCTATCAGACATAAATATAGTAATAAAATGCAAAAAAAACTGACCAAGTATAGAGGATGCGCTCCAAGGACTTCTGAACTTGCTCTTGCTGCAAGAAAGTAACATCAGGCACAGTCCTTGGGCAGTCAATGGCAATCTGACCAGCAAATCCAACAAGACAAATTTAAAAACAGATGGGATGGCTTGGATGAAAAGAGAAAAAAAAGGTTGACAACTGCACTCTTTAAATACCTGTCGAAGCATGTTATTCTCATCATCAGAACGTTCACTTTCAGGAATCTCATAATACTGAGAAACACAATCGAGATATTCCAGCCGTTTCCTCCTTAAAGCTCCCTCTCTTCGATCTGAATTAGGTGATGCATACCCCTGTTGTCAGCTGATACTTAAATTACAATAAAACAGTAAAAAAAATTCTACAACAGATAAATATTAGCAAAAATTCATAAAGAAATCGAGTCCAAGGAATGCCTCCTGTTTATTCCAGTGAAGATGGGTCATAGATTGTTCATGTGTAAGGACAACTGACCAAAAGGAGATATATAACAGGAAATGCAGCAGCGCTAAATAGAAAGCTTTAGAAAACATATCCAAGCTATTATTGGCATAAATTCTACATGCTTTTTCCTGAAAATCTAATTATGTTGAAAAGAAGATATGTCCTTTAAATCTTAAGTTTTGAGGTAACCAATGCCAAGGGAAATTTAGCAGTAATGGACCAAAGAACCAAGATCTCTTACTTCCTGAAATATTGCAGTATGACTACTTAAAGATAACATCCACCACCAATCTATACGCCACTCAACTCACTGCCATATCATAGGAACCCAAAAAAAGCATTCCAATCAACAAATCATAAAAAAAATTGAAAAAAGGGGAATCAACACATGGATCACAAGTGTGAGAGTGGGAGGGTGTTCCCATATTATCCATACATTTTTAAAAATAAAAAAAAATCCTGAAATAAGCTATAAAAGGTTTTCCTGCCTATTTAAGATTACTGGTACAATCCAAGCACCTACGGCAAATTTTCATGAAATACTATTGGGGGCGTACAGCAACAGATAACCATGCTACCAAGAAGAAACAAAATGAGAATAAACCAATCATGCCAGCCAACAACTACCAACTGCTCCTTCAACTTTACATTAATATGGATAAAGCAATCTGCAATAGCCTTAAACAGTGTGGAAATTATCATCAAAAGGCCATTTACCAATAGAAGCCTCCATATGTTAGGGCGCATATATGATGGCACACCACTCCAAGCCAATTCTCGCAATTTTTCTGAAAGAATTTGAACGTCATTAATGCAGGACACAGAAAAACAAAATGCGCATAGGCATAATCTTAGTTAAGACCTCAGTATTAATACACATGAAATGAGATTAGCAAAAAACCTACCTTGGAAGCTGGAACCTAACAACCTATTCGATGCAAATTATGAACATAAAAACATGTATTCAGTAATAGAAAATGGCATCTTAAATTTTAATCCACCTTTATGCTGTTTCTGAGTGATTGAGGTTTCCATTTTTGTTATGGTATCATCATCTAAAGCTACAAACTTTACCGTTTTAATTTCTTATAGGCGAACATTGTAACGAGAAAAAATTGTTAGCAACAAAACTTAAAAAAGGTCTACAGATTATGTAATGAAAATGAGTAAGTTGGTAGTATGAAAAGTTTACCCAATACAACAGAAGTAGCTGACAACTCCTTTGTAAATTTCGCAATCCTGGCAGAATCTGTTGCTCTAGCTCCAGAAACTGATTGCTGAGCATCTGGGGATAAGCACTTGCCCTTGGGCGGAATTGATTGAGATTTCTGATGGCTTGAATTTCTCATGGTGCTGCCTGAAATTTGAAATTCCACCTGCATGTTAAGCCCTTCAGTTCTTTTACTCAAACCTAAATGCATACTGTTTATCACAAGTGTGATTAATGTCAATGTTACCTCAGACAAATTATCTGAATGATAGCTTGGGTCAAGATCATTTTCAGACATGCTTCTCTCAAATTCTTCACTATGCTCATGTGAAGTAGGCGCATTCGGGGGCTCATATTTCCGAGTGAGCATAACTTTTCCAGGAAATGTACGACCTTTAAGTAACCTGGATAGAGAAACTAAATGATAAGATATAAACAATGAACAAGTGTAATACAAGCACACATTTGTCCACCCAATTAAATCAGGAGAGTAAAATACAGAATTATGATCATGCAAAACGTTTTAACAAAAATACTTCTACATGTACAAGTATCAATATTAAGTTAGATTGATTGTTCATCAGAAGTACAAAATTAAACAAATGAATTTCAAGAATAAACCGAAAAAAATGTGCTGAAAATAGGCAAATTAAAGCTTTTTTTTTGCGCCCTTAATTTGATGAATCTTAAATCACCTATGAATCATCCTTACGCTTCTAAGTAAAATCTTATACTCATTAACACCAGATCTACTCATGAAATTCCAAAATAACACGAATTAGCAAAAATAAATTCGTCTATCCAAATAATAACATCGGAAACAATCAGATTCATGACATGTTTACTCGATCCCACGCAACAATATGGCAAGACAAAAAGAAGTAACCTAAAGTTTCCAATCCAAGTTCTGAAAAGAACTAATCCAAGAGCAAGAGAAAGAGAAGATCAAGTACAAACCCCTGGACGCTCTTGAGTGTCTGGTTGAACCGCCATTCAAGATTAGGGCTTCCACTGCTACTTCCCGCGTGGATCTCCCGCCTCCTTCCCTCATCGCCGTTGCTTCCATCTCCGGCATCGGCGCCGGTGCCGCCGCTCCTCATGGTTACTCTCACGGCCGTTTGACGACCATTGGCGTCGCGCTTTCTTCCTCTTTTCAAGAGTATGATGAAAGTCTGCGCTAGACTTAGTAGTTTCGCAGAAAACCCCTCATTTTATAAAATAATTGCTTCATTTTCATAAATACCCTTTCAAATGTTATTATTTAGCACAATAATAATAACATGATTATAGTTCTTCTCAGCTCTTTTATGAAATATTAAATGCTTAACCAATTGTTCAATTTAAAAAATACGTATAATTATTGCCAAATTATTTAGGCGAGTATACGAGAAACCATCAAAGTATGTTTTTAATTCATAAATTATACCTTTACTACTTAAAAATACATTTTTAACACTTTGGTGTAATACTTTCATGTATTTTCTATTTATTATTGTGAATTAGTATATATTTGTATTTTTTTTTTTTGTTATTATTTATTTATTTGATATGAGAGCCGAATAAATCCCAACGCATTGCATCGAGCCATTAGATAAGAGCATACATTATATGCACCACTGAGCACCCAGAAATGTGAACAAACGCTCATCATCTTCAAAGTTCAAGCACTTAAGTCCTAAAATCAATTGAAAAGAATTGCAACTTGGGAAAACTTCCTAAAAATTCAGATTGTCTGAAGAATCCACACAGAAAATTAATACACTCTTTATACATGAATCGACATATTGTAATACTTGCTTAATCACTCAAATAAATGAACATACACAAAATTACACAGCCTCACTGTATTTCTGTTAATCTGTGTACACTGTGGTAAACATACAGAACTGTCGAACTCCTGCATAAAAATTTCTCTTCATACATCCATGTGTTGTATAAAAGTTAATCATCATCCAGCGCAAAAAAATATCACTAATACATAGATATACAGGAAGAATTTATACAATCTGAATTAAACAGTCATTGATTTATTGAGCAGTAATTTTGAATCAACAGAAAAACCAGACACTTTTTTTTATCACAAAGCTGGACTCGAGGACAAGAAAACCAGAAATAAATAAATAATTAAATAATTACATCAGTGAGCCACTTCACATGATCATTAAAAAATATACTCCGGTATCTCAAGGTGAAACCTTGCTACCTGCACCTTAAATTGTCTGCCTTCCGGTTTTGTCAACCTATGATCAAAAAAGGAAATAAATACATGACAAGGAGAAGAAATTTTTGAAGATAAAGAGTACTAAGAAAATAGATAACAAATGACACTGCTAATATTGTTGATCAGTGAATCAAATAACAGTCGTATTGCAGTTAATTAGGCAAACCTGCCAGGAACAAATGTAAATGATCCTTCAACAAAACCAGGTGGTGCTGGCAAAGGAGTGCAACTTTCATATACAAATTCTTCTCCATTTGGGAGCAACAGAGGGTACTGCAACAACCAAAGCAAAAGAAGAAGATATATATATATAAGCTTTTAAACAAATCTTGTCCTAGGCTAGGAAAATAATGCATTTAAACAGAAAGCATATAAAAGCTGCAGGAAGCAAGCATTGCTGCAACATCAAGCAATGCTCTATATGGGGCATGCAAAATTACTCCCAAAAACTAGCATATGTATCAAATGGAAACATCTAGGTAGGAAAACATTTACCTTCCCTATCACTCCCTCTCCATTAACGTCGGCTACAACAACATCCTTAGATTTGATAATCCAATGTCGTGAATAAAGTTGGCAAGATTGGTAGCACACTCCATCCAGTAAACATCCCTCAGGCTGGAGGGACATACGAATTGAGTATGCATAGCAGTGCTCTCCAGTAGCACTGGACACTTCAGGAACAAGAACAGCAGATGCCCGAACCTGAAGAATCCAAATTGAAATCCACCTAAATTAATTAAAACAGTTAAACAAAATGACAGACAGCCTACCTGTTATCTGTGATGGAATTGTCTAATTATCAAGATAATACAAATGCCAATGACAAAGTCACTGCATTTCAAGAAGCATCACTTCATTCAGTAAACATCTAAAAAAAACTGATGTCAAATAAGGTCAATGAAGTTACAAGGAAACTGCATGTGTTTTCTCATATTTCATGATGGAAAACGTGGCAGAACCAGAACAGCATTAACAACTTTGTAGTTAATTTTACTTTCTATTATACCAACCTTAACCGTAAGTCACATAAAGTGATTATAATGGCAGGAGGTGGATCAGAATTGGTTCCTATAAGTTAAAAAAGAAATCAGCTAAAATCTAAAATAGTGTCTCAGCCTCGAAGTTAGGATGAACCTCTAAAGGTGATTTAGAAATCTATATTGAAGGTGAAGACAAGGAGGGATAAAAAAGGCATCTCCGTATGCTTAAAGAAGCATCCAGTGCATGACATGTTGATTAGCTGAAATCCAAGTGAAACCATTGTGATGCATTATCAAAGGAGGAATAATAAAGGCACCTCTATATGCTAAAAGAAGAATCCAATACATGACCTGTCGATTAGTTGAGATCCAAGAGAAATCATTAGAATGCATTACCAAACGAAGGAACAATAAAGCCATCTATGATTATATACATAATAAAAGAAGAATCCAATACAAGATCCATCGATTAGATGAAATTCAAGTGAAACCATTGTAATGCAATATCAAACAAATGGAGTTGGAATTATGAAAAAGCATCAGGCATTTCCCAACTCCAACATCACAAATCCATAATTACTAACGTCTGTGCATGGCAAAACCATGAGATACCAAATCCATACCTTTACGCCATTAGTGATGGCCACAGAACAGGAAGGAGGTTCTTCTGGAAACAAGTTAATACCACGAGCTTTCCCAAATTTACGTATTTGAATCATACCACTATGCAAGCGACTGGAATACTCCTCTAGCCACAACAAAAATGCATCTTGTGGTACATCACAGCTGGCATCAACCCTTGGCGTGATCAAGGAGCGAGGTACACATGGAAATGCTTCTCCATTAACAGATACATTCCTCGTGCCGACATACAGTTGGCCATCAGCAGAATCAAGGAAAAACCACTTCTCCGCATTGTATGAAGCTGCCACAACAATACGCTTGGACTTGACTGAATGAAGTGCCGCTTCAAATTCCCTAGTTTCAACAACAACACGATCAAGAGGTAACAGGTGCACACTGACCACATGATCATAGAACTCATAACCTCCAATAATGCCTAAAGGCGCCAAACGCCTGTGCTCAGAAATATCTCGAGGTACAGTTTCTTGACCATCACAAAATCGGTATAGAAGTCTCATTGCCATCGGCAATTTCAACTCAAGTGTAATTTCTACTTGTTTCAGCTCAGCTTCAGAAGCACCTTTCCTCAGTGTATCCTTGGCCTCTGGAAAGTTTGTAGCTAACCAACTACTAATCCCTTCCCAACAATGTTTAGCCCTCTTCACCATAGGCAATGGGTACATACCAAAAGATTCATTCCATAACTCATAAGTTGCCTGTACATTAGCATCAAATGATAAACTTGAGTGTTTGCACATTTGTGTGTGTGTGTGTATATATAAATAAAACAAGGATCACATGGAATTAACAAAAATCGCATGCAACAAGTTCACTAGCATCTTATTCACCACAAAAAAAAAAAAAAAAAAACTGTTTTTCTATTTTATTTTCTCTATGCTATCAATAACAAAAAAAACGTTTTCTTGTCTTCTTATACCTCCTTTTCTTCCACTTCTCAAACCAAACACACCCACAAAGATCTAAAGGTTTCACTCAAATTCCAGCTAATCTTGAAGGGCAGGAACCCAAAAGACCAGTTTAAGAAACATTTAGTTTCCTAAAAATTTGATCTTTCAAGAAACCGAAATTCATCTACATCAAAAATTCTCAAAAGTTAAACACCCTAAGACCAACTCAGCCAAGCAAGATCTCACTAATTTTTATTTCTCTATGCCAATCAAACACCCTGAAAATTTAAAGCCAATTCAACACATATCCATCGACGAAGAGACCTAGAAAATCGATCGCGATCGATACCTTGAAAGAAAAGCAGGGTTCACCATTAGGAGCGACAGGAGACGAGACGCCAAAGTCGCGGGCGCACAAGCGGCGCCAAACGGAATCATCGAAGGCGCAAGACCGCAGTCTAGTGCTCACGCACGCAACCATTACTACATCACGGGCGTCGAGCTTCTCTAAGATCGCATCGAGGACGACGAGGCCCTCCATCGCGTCCACCGAAGCTCACTCACACCACTGTTCTCGATCTCTCACAGTTCTCCGCTCTGGTTTTCGCGATTCCTCACCTTTTTTTTCTTCCTTTTTTCGAATAACTCATTGAATAAAGTAAATTACTTATTAATCCCTGTCAAATTTCATTCTATCACACTGCGAGATCTTTTTATTTTTTATTTATTAAAAATTATAAATAATTTCTTTACATATGAAAAAAAGTTATAAAATACATAAAAAGTGAATATACTATAGCAATAGTCACATTGTACCATTTGATACCATAGTAAATTTGTTACCGTAGTAACCGATACTATAACACCAAATACTAATACAGTAACCGGATATATTTTTACTATTTTATTTACTAATGTATTTCATCGTATCAAAATAAACTCGACCATCTATTTTTTTTTTTATAATTATAAATACTTTTATTTTTATATTTTAAATAATAAAAAATAAATAAATAAGAAGATAAAGAAATGGGAACAAAGATATTTGGTAGATATTTTTTTTCTATTTCGCTTATTCTATATTTTACTTTATAATAATAATAATAATAATTATTATTATTATTATTATTATTATATTTTGATGATGAACTATTAATTACTTTTATAATAAAAGAGAGTTTATACTCGTTCATAGATGCATATTGTAACTAAAAATAATGGATTAGCACACCTCAAAACCCCAGTACCCCAAAACAAATCAAGCTTAGAGAATCAATCATCACAGTGAAATAAAATCTTAAATTCCTAGAATCCAATGTAAAGAGACGAGCAATCCTAAAGAACTAGCTTACAACAAAAGAACCAGCTAGCCTCTCCTCCAGTAATGGAGTGGACTAAAAGCAATGTTCTTTTGGATCTGCCTTCAAGCAGTCCTTCTATGAGTTCTAGTTATCTTTTTTTTTTTTTTTTTCCTGTTCTCTACCACACCCAATGGCTATTATATTGTTATGTTATCTTTGAAAAAATTAAAAAAAAAATTCATGTTTGTTATACAAACAACTTTGATACAACTTAGTCTTTTACTTAAAATGAAAAGATAATTTGATAAATAAAGAGAAGATAAAAGGTGAAGCACTCATTTTCCGGCAAGAAATAGTCGAACAATTAATAGGATAGGATAATAAATTCCAAGTTTTTTTTTATTAGGCGACACCCAGATTTAAACTGGTGATAAAAGATTTGCAGTGCCCCGCCTTACCACTTGCCATGCTACCAAATTGGATCCAAAATAAAAAAAAATGTTATCCATATTTTATACACTAAAGAGATAGAAAGTTTCACCATTCACTCACATGCAATAATACTATTTTGATTTATTTGTTAACTATCTCCCGTTTACAAGCAAAAACTCATTGAGCAATTATTAATTAGAATGGAATTGTTGAAGAAACATGTTTTTTGATTAGTTTTTGTTGAGTTAAAAGAGTGAATTCAAATGTTACGGTATGTAATATATTAAATATAATATAATTTGAAAAAAAAAAAGCATGAAGTTTGAATTATCATAAAATTTACATTCTCATGTGTTTCTTTATTGTTTTACCATTATGTTAATATATCTTTACACTCCCTTTTTTTTGATAAAATTAAATTATATTTTATCCACCTTTATAAATAAACAAATAATACCAGTTCTATAATAAGAGAGTGTTTGGTATTTCATTTTTTCCCCTACTTTTGTATTATAAGAGTTCTATAATAAGAGAGTGTTTAGATATTATGGTGAAGAAGTTTTACTTTTTATCCCCTTAAAACATTTGAAATTTGTATTATCTTATTTTCTCTATAAAAACACACGCACACACCCCAAAAGATAGCAAAAAAAACGTAGAAGGGGCTGCGTGCAATTATTGAACACTTTTGTGAAAGCTAAACCATGGGCAAAATGAAAACATTTTTTAAAACATGGATAAACATTTCCTAATCCCGCGCATTATAAATTGGTTATTAAAACCAAATTGAGCTGACGAGCAATAAATAACTTGATAGTTGACACTGAATGATCGATCTCTTTACTGACATTAATAACTACCTCCCAAGTATTTTCATGCAATAAACCATTTTCAAACACAAAGAAGAAGCTTCATATCATTCTCAGTAATACAGACAGAATGCAACAAAAGTTTGAAAAAAGAATCCCAAAACTTGCAAGCCTGAACTACAAAGCTCCGGCACACTACTACTGATACAGTGCAGAAAAATAAATGACGCAAAAGTTGATGAAGAACAGCAAATTAAAGCTTTTATTGACATGGATGGACTTTCTTGATAAAATGATGCATGGCAGTTTACAATTCATCCTGAAAAGATGAAAGAGGTATAATTCAATAGGAGAACAGGAATGAAAATAGAATGGAACAAGACACAGAAGAAGGAACCTCACAACTTACATGGTCATCATCAAAATATTCACGACGGACACGCTGTGTACAAGGATTCCAAGTTAGCAATGCATTGCAAATCAAAAATGACAGAAGGATGAATAATGAGATCATCAATAATCATAGACAGTCCTTCCATAAACTTTCTAAATCTAATGATCTGTTGGGAGTAGGAAACAAGCAATTTGACGAGTGAAAATGATGAAGAAACAGACGAGATTAAAAACACATACCCTTTGGTACTTGTCTTTGTATCTATCTCTATGACGGGAACGCCACTCATGCCCTCGCTCTTGTCTTCTCCGCTCACCTTCCTCCCTTGCACGTCGAGCATCCTGCATGGGAATTGTCACTTTACAAAGCTTAGAAAGAAAGTCCTGCAAAAAAAGGTGTGGCTATACTTTTTAAAGATTGAAGCTTGCAAAAGGTTTCATAATTACCTCTTCTTCCTGAGCTCGACGTACTTTCTCTGCTTCCTCATAAGCCTCCTTTTCAGCCTGACATAGAAATACATAGAAAGAATTGGCGAAATATGATCACTTATTGAAAGGAAAAAGGCGAAAGACAGTGTGCATACGCACCTCCCTGTTTTTCCCCCATGTTTCTTCTGCGACATGTTTTGCATACTCTGGGTCGTCACATATTAAAACATTGTCAAAAACTGTACCAGCTTTAACCTGCATCACATGCAATGGTCAGATTAGTGATTTTTGAGTTATGTAATGCTGAAACAATTAGAATGGCAACCAACAAACACCAATGAAAAGATATAAGCAGAGCTAGAATATTACCTGCCATACTTCAAATCCAACATAGTTTATAGGCTTTAGTACATAAATTTTAGGATCATCTTCAAACTCTGTTCAAAGTTCAAAGAAAAAATGAGTTGGTTATGCGAAACTTACATTAGCTACTGAGGAGAAATTCAGTACTGATGTGGCAAGCCTCATCAACAAGGATTTTGGGCAGAAATTGCCTTCATGGCTAAGGGAAAAAATAACAGACAGTATGCCGCTATCAACCTTCCCTCAAATTAGATGACATGAGCCAAAACAATCCATATCTTGGATGATTGAACTTCACATATCATAGCTACTTATCATCACTAGTCTAATGTCATGTTCTCCAGCATCAGAAGGTATTAAAAATTTTTTTAATAGATCCATGTTACTCTTACACTGTTAGAGATGCTTTGGCCATTGTTGAGTGAGTGTGAGTGTGTACATGTTGTTTAAACATTACATTTAGTAAATAACACTAGATAAATATAAATATAGGAAGTTTCTACAAAGGAAAGTGAATCACCAATGAGTAGATGGATCAAGAATCCAATCAATCCTATATCAGATTTCAAAATGAGATAACATACCTTCTTTTGGTGGAGATGGTAAAAATAAGGTAATAGATCTCCCGATGTTAAACAACATCAGTGTATACTTGGCTTCTAATCTATTTAGTGAGTGAGCTTCTTGTGTCAAAGAATCCCGTATCAGATGTTACAAGACTCATCTCTTCAAAATATGACCACTTAAGACTAAACAAGCAATGTATTTGAATTGCCAACTAAAACTTTTCTTCTTTCCAAGTCATAATTCTTAACTCACCTGGGTTGTCGATCCATGGTGTTTTCCATTTTCCCTTGTAATTTGGATTCTTGATCCTCTGCAATGTGCATGCAAAAACAAAAGACAATTAATTGACTTAACAGCCCTAGTCAACACTGCTGATCACCAAAACTCCCCTAAGCATACCTTGCGTTTCCATGGTCCCTTATACGCTGGATTAGGAACCATTGGAGGCTGCCATGTACCATCTTCATAATCATCCCATGAATCAGGCTGATTAAAAGGCAATAGATTCTATTCAATAACAAGATCTTGTTTTGCTTAGAAAGAATGACACTAATGACAGTCAAGCAGTGTACAACCAGAATCTGTTATCTAAGGTGGTATGTCAACTTCTCAAAGTACAGCTTTGCCAATGAAGTAATTGATAGAGTAATCAGCCTACCTTCTTAGCATTTGGATCAGGAATTTCAGCTGGAATTGAGTCATAACCCTGAAATGGGAGAACTAAAAATTAAAACAAAGCACATCCAAACACAACAAAATCATCTTGAATAGAAACAAAAATGTACACATTTTAACCTCTGGTTTGGCACCATTTGAGTCATCGATATATTCTCTATCATCCCAATCTTCAGGCTGCCAAAGGGAAAAACAAAATGAATATTAATGAATTAGCATACAGAGTAGAAGTGTGTAGAAAAAACCAGCAAGCTAAAAATGCAAAGACAGATCTACACTAGAACCTTTTTTGCAGTGACCTCCTTTATTCTTCTGGGAGGGAGAATATCCCAGTCAGTGTACATGCTTCCTGAATCTCTTTCTCTGTTATCAACTAGGATACTATATGATGCATCAGGCCTAAGAATAAATGTGTAAACATGCGTTAACTTGTCAGTTTCACATTCCAGATTCTTCTTGATCGGATAGTTTTGTCCCTGGTACGAAAGTATAAGATGGAGCTTTTTCGTATCTGTGCCACATATGTCAGGCCCAAACATTAAACTGCATGAAGAAGGGAAACACAAACATCAATAAGCAGGATGAAAATAACAAGAGATTGTATCAAAAAATGCAACAAATTATAAATAATAAAATGGTACAAAAACAGGGAACACTGGAGAACAAGACTCTGTAAACGATGATAGGACAATGTGTGCATAGTAAAATATTCATCTAGGGCTAGTCTATCAAAAATTTCATTGTGGAAATCTACAATATAAACAGAGAAAAGCTTGCGCTACGTACAATTATTTATCAAGGTTCTTTACGCTTGAGAATTTTAGAGTATATGTTCATAAAGCAAATGAGCAGGAAGAACAATTCAAACCTGTATGGTGTATCACCACTGAATTTCTTCTGATTGACATAACCAGAAAGAAGCTTGATATAGCCACCACCACATTCAATATCCTGCTCAAATTTAACAGAATACTGCACCACTAATGTCCTGTTTTCATTACTAAACTCCGGAACCTTGGCACTTATGGCAAAATGTCGTGCATCTGGATATGTCTGAATTCCTAAAAATTTCTCCCCAGCATAAAAAACAAAAAATAACCATTCATCAGCCTACCAATAAGCTCTACCATAACTTTAAGGGTACGTTGAAATCAAAGGTACGGCACAGGATCCCCATTGCAACAATACCTTTATCATCTACATCGGCAGCCCATCTTCCTGCCGAATGCTTAAAGTTCCCAGCTTTTCCTTCACTCTTCTTCCAGTCTGATACAACCCAACGGCTCGCCCATTCATCTTTGATTTCCAGAGAATCAGACGCAACAGTATCTAAGTTAGATTAGATACATGAAGTAACTCATACATTGATATCTCTTTGATTGCAACAAATCACAACTTAAAAAACAAGATTTCCATCAGATGAATTACTATAAATCGATTCGTCACAAGCTTGCTCTCCAAAATACACATAAAATGAGTCAAATTTCAATATAATTTAAGCCTTGATTACTTGGAATCACTGAGAAACAAAGGAACAGGAAAATAAACAGCCCATTTACCACTATAGAAGACTAAAAAAATAATACAATTTTAAAAAGAATCTGAGAGCATGACACAATTCAAATACCAAGGACGCCCTAATTCCCATAAAACGAACCCCAATTAGGAGAAAATTCAAGAATCGAACGAAAAAGGCGCTCAAAGTGAACGATCCTAGAGGAAGATACCGTCAAATCGCTCCTCGAAGATGATCTCTGATACCGAGAGCTGGAAAAAGAACCCAAAAAGTAGGACTAGCATTTGGAGCTCAAGCTTAAGCTTAAGTTTGAGCTTGAGCTGAGAGCCACTGCTCATGGCTCCTTCCGCCATTCCTGGCCACAAGGATCGAACGAGCTAAAGAACGCGGGATGTTTATAGAGGAAGGTTCAAGAGAAAAGCCCTTCTCTAAAAGACTTAATTTCATTAATACCCCTAATGTATTATTATTCGGATTTATGTAGGGGCATTATCGCTATTCTATTAACATTAAAGGGTTAAATTGAAAATAGTCAACCCAGTTGACGGATTTTTCGCGGGAATTGAAGGAGACGGCCTTGCGAAGACTTCCAAAGACTTTGGGAAAATTGAAATTTCTTTTCACGCCCTCGTGTTTTTCAAAATTATGAAAAATGCCTTGTTTATTATTTTTTATTAAAAAAAAGACAATAGATTTTTTCAGGATGGCTTTAATTTGAAAAGAAATAAAAGTTAAAAACCGGAGATGATGTTCCGTGTTCTTAGCTTACTAGTAATTTTTTTAGAAATGATGGACTGACAAAGAATTTTGAACTTTTCAATGAGAAAATTTATTTGAGCCATCTGAGTTAGAATTTAATTTTAAGCCATCTTATTTTGTTTTAATACTTTATGTATATATATAGTGCTTTACAGTGTATGAATTACTCCCTTCGAATCTTTACATGGAATAGTTCTCTAACTTATAAATGCTTTTTTTTAATACTTCTCTAACTTTATAAATGAATTAGAATAAACAAGCTGCTATTTTTAGTTTAAATTAAATCAATTTAAATCAAACTAAAATCGATCTGAGTTCAACTTAAGAAAGTTGTTGGCATGGAAGTTTAATTCTTGAGTTTAAGTTCTAAATCCTTGCCATACACAATAGTGATAACAAGTTTTCAATTATAGGTGTAAATTCACAACTTAAAAACCTATATCATTAAGCGAAAGATGTATGGAATGGACAATTAATTTCTGAACCGTGAGCATACACCTAACTATACTGTTGCATTTGTTAAAAAAAATCCTTGCAGAGTAAAGATTTATTTAACCTAATCAAACTTGCTTGTTTAATTATGTACTCTTACTCTTTGTTGATATTATATTTAAGTAATTTTTTAAAAAAATATTTACAAATAATATATATATATATATATATATATATATATATATTAAAAAAAATATATCACAGATTATATGGAGTTACTATTGCAATGCATATGTGCAAAACATCTCCTCACTAAGGGCATAAATATCTGGTACGTAAGAGGATCCAATAGAAGAGATCTTGGCATCATAAAGATTTAATAATTTTTTAAATAAATAGATCTAATAATTAATTATAACAATGGTCAATATCAATAACTACTTATTTTTAATTAAAATGATAATAATTAAAACTTAAAAAATATAGTTAATATTATTTATATTAATAAAATCAATTTTTAAACAATCCTTTTACTCATTGTTTACATTATTCATCATATATTTCATATATTTGAATAGAGAATTAATCTCCTAGCCTTCTATACCGGCTCTGTATGTTTTTTTTTTTTTTTTGAAAAAAAAATGAATAAACCATTATATATTAAAAGAAAAGAACCCAAGTACAACCGACTTAAAAAAGCACAAAAAAACCACAAAACAGAGAAAAGAAAGAGGAAGACACAAGAGATAAAATGATCCACTAGAGGTAAAAACAAAAGGAGTGGGGGTGAGGGATGAAGCAGGGTATGAGGGTCGTGGAAAACGGTCACGATTAAAGAAGTAGGAGCGCCATATCAAACATTACGGTCCTGTGAGAGATCATCAGAGAGGGGCGGTTGATCTCCAATATTTAGTGAGGGGGTTCACACAAAGTCGATGCTGCATTTGATAGTCGGGATCACCTTCTCAAAATTAGCTTTCGTAGAATCGGACGCTGCATTTATCCAAGCAAGGAGTAAGAAATCAATTTTGCGAGTAGCAACATAATGCTCAGAGAAAATGCCGTTGAAAATACGATTATTTCGTTCAGTCCAGATAGACCAACAAAGAGCACGTGTCAGAAGCCTTCCTAGGGTGGGAAAACAACCCGAACTGTTTCCCCTCCCCTAAGAGGTCCAGATCTCCCTGATAGACAAGGAGGACTGGGTAGGTGTATTAAAAATTGAATGGAAGTGAGACCAGATCTGTGAGGTAAAGGAGCATGTAATGAACAGGTGCTTCGTCGTTTCAATGGCTAGGTGACAGAGAACACATGTGGACGTAGCTGACCTATTGCAGCCTCGACGAAAAAGGTTTTCCATAGTAAGGATCTTATTATCGCCTACTAACCAAAAGAAGGTCTTCACTTGAAGTGGACGGGAACCTTTCCACATTGAGATGTTGACGGGATCTCTCAAGCCCCCGTCATTAAGGAAAGTATAAAAGGATTTAACAAGAACCTGTTTGTTTTTGTCCCAAGGCCGCCTTCTCCCGTCTTCCCCAATAGCCGGGAGGGATGGTATGTGCTCGAATAAGGTTTTGCCGAGTCGGATTGGTATGATTTGACATAATTTGAAGAGAATCATAAATCGAAGTGAACGGATTATGCCATTGAGCGAAAAGGTCGGGCCACATCTCTTAAATGGAAGTGAACAGGCTCGTATATTTTCTTGTTGGGCTATAAGAACACTTGCGTTTGGTACATGGGAAAGTACCAAACTTTCCTAGGAAAGTAATATAAGGAATCTCTTTACCATGTTTGGTAGAGTTTTTTTTTTTTTGGAAAGTAACATTGCCATGGGAGAGTAATTCCACCAAAATGAGGGAAAGTGATTCTCTCACAATAAGGTGGGAAAGTTGATTCCCATGGGATAGTAAAATAAGTCTATTTTTTTGGACCAAAATACCCTTAATCTTTTTTAGAATTACTTTTCCACTCTCTAGGGTTTTCTCAAAGACAAATGTTTTTATCGCCCGGGCCTTCATCGCTTCTCTAGGAAACCCGACAACACGTCCATCGCCCGAGCCTCCATTGCTTCTCTCCACATCTCAATTACCGTCGTTTGACCAACTAAAACAATTGATTAAGTTAATAAATTATTTTATTAAATTAAAAAAAAATTATTTAATTGAATTTTAAAAAACAGTTTACACATTTAAAAATATTTTACTATTATTATTTTAATATTAAAAATGATTGATAAATGGTTGATAAAATATAGTAACACAAAAGTATTTATTCATTTTAGCAAAAAAATTTAAGAACATATTTTAATATTACACACATAACAAACAAAATAACGTTATTTAAATTACTTATCAATCGCTTTCTCATCAATTAACTTCTATCACAACATTCTTATAATAAATTACCAAACCGAACCATTCTGCATCCTTTTGTCAATGAATCCGTCCGGAGGGTCTTTTTCGTTAATATTTTAAAGCAAGTGCTTGTCAGCATAATTTTGTTTTTTTAATTCAAGGGTCTAATGCCCCAGTGCCCCTCGATGCGTTGGAGGCACAAAGTCCACAGCCCCTCTGATCGCAATCCAAGCAGGGAAACGAAGGAAGATGATGATCTTGCTTCTCAGCTTGATTTTTATCGCAGCGAGCGTTGTGTTTATTTTCAAATTGGCTACCTCTGATGGTGATGAATTTTGTGCTATTTAAGGGCCTTATTATTATTATTAAACAAGTTATTGATGGATTTTTGTGATGAATTTTGTGTTTCTTTGGTAAATTTGGTGGAATTTTTCAGGTGATTTTACACTGCTGTCGAAAGGTCCTGCGAAGCCCGAAGAAGTGCAAGGCAAGGTTGGTTATCTGCTAGATTTGCCAAAAGTTTTGATTTTTTTTTTTTTTAATTTTTGGTGTGATTTGTTGTCCTTCGGCAGCGAGTTCAAATAGTGTATTGTAATTGAGTTACATTTGGTGTTAGGTGGTGTGGATTACTGGGGCAAGCCGTGGAATTGGTAAGTAGCTCGAATTCTTTCTGTGGTTGTGGGTGAATGGGTGAGTGGCTGTTTAGAGAGGACAAGGTGGGATTTTGATTCTTGTAGTACCTATGCCATTTAAATTTTTCTCTTTTTTTTTCTGTGAGTTCTCAGTACTAGTTTATTCTTCATTGATAGTTTCCAACTGGAGCTGCTCATAGCATGAACTTATTGTTCAAATGATTAAGGTTGAACAACAAAATGTAGTTGTAACTGTAATTTTTCAGGAGTCTATATTAACTTCAATGCCCTGAATTTGCTTAACATATTCGAGAACCGAGCTTTTTTGACATGTTGATGCAATGATGTATATTACTATACGTTTACCTAAATTGGTGAAGCCTCATTTATGGGAAATTGATCATCGAATAATGTTGGAGACATGAACTCCTTGATGAACTAGTGTTTTACTTTTCTTTTTAAGAAATGAAGGTGTAGTCTTTTTTATCCCAGGTCTGATTTTAAGGTGGAGATTTTACCTCTTAATGCCTTTTTTATTAAAATAGTAATCATTAGTGGTTGATTTATTCTAAATGATACCTTTAATTTGTATTATCTTTGTTATTATGATCTCCATGAATGATTTTACTGTCTCTATGTTATGGTCTTTACTAATCGATGAGCACTATGGTCGTGTTGTACAATTTTTTGGGTTAAGATTTAACCATGTTGTATTTTCCCAAGAGTTTATTGCTCTTAAGCTCTTCTAAATCTCTGATAGTTGAAGATGCATGAGACATTTGTCTTGGATTTTTAGGAGAGATTCTTGCCAAACAGTTTGCAAACTTGGGAGCAAAACTGATACTCTCTGCTCGCAATGAGGCAGAACTTGAGCGTGTAAAAAATGAAATATCTGGTTAGTATTTTGAGATAGGAACTGCATGTGAGTTTCACATTTGTGCATATGAGCATGCGTCTAAACTTGAATATATCATTACACATTTGGCATAGGCAATCATCCTTCTGTTGGAGTTGAAGTATTGCCTTTGGATTTGGCATCCGATGAGGATTCAATCAGAAAAGCAGTTGACAAGGCAGAGTCCTTTTTTGGTGGTGCCGGTGTGCATTATATGGTTCACAATGCTGCATTTGAACGTCCTGTAGGAGACCTCCCTTTCTCACTTCATAATTGTTGTTGCAACTTAAACATTTAGCATGTCTATTATCTTAATTATTCATTTTAGTGAGTAACTTAGTTATTATTCATTCTTATGGTGACTGCAATTCTCATGTTACAAATTAAAATTCATGGGTTAATTAGAAACTCAATGGTTTACAGTGTTGCATCAAATATGCATTACTTGAAAGTAAAGATAACCTTGGTTGGAAACTAAAATAACTTCTCTATTCTACTGTCTCCCTCTTGTTGTTTATGGAACTGCAGAAAAAAAGGGCATTGGATGAATCTGTGGAAAGTCTCGAGGTATCTCATTACCACTTCGTTTATTTGCCTGTGTTTTCACAGACAGGTAACAATTTCAGATGCATTCATTACTAGGCTACCTTGAAGATAAATGTCTTGGGAACCATTATTCTTACTCATCTTCTTGCACCACACATGCTGAAAAGAGGACGTGGCTCTTTTGTTGTGGTATGTTTGCTGAAGGACCTTCCTATTACGACACTTGGGCAATAATGGATAAAACTTTCCAAATCATTGCTGATGGCATGTTTAACACAGATGAGTAGTGCTGCAGGAAAGTGTCCTGCACCAGGTCAAGCCATATATTCTGCTTCTAAGCATGCTCTCAATGGATATTTTCACACTTTGCGCTCTGAGGTACTAACTTCTCCTTCAGATGCTTAATATGGCCCATTTCAGTAATTGTTTGCTTAATGATGATGATGATGGCATTATTATTAATTATTCCACAACTCTGTACATTGTGATGTGTTGTTGTAGTAGTACCATAAAAAGGCTGGTATCATCAAGCCAAAGCTACCTCATATATTGCACATCTTATTCAGACTGTTTCTTTACGCCAATTTCATTGTTAATAGATTTACTTAACAGTAGTTCATAAATTTTATGCACCTTTACTTCTTAAAATATTTTGTTGTTTGCAGCTCTACCAAAAAGGAATTGCTGTTACTGTTGTGTGTCCTGGACCAATAGAGACATCAAAAGTTTCCGAAGCTAGCTCATCTGGTCAAAAAGGTGGTTCTGAGGTAAGATCATTACAGATTTAATGATTTATGTTGATACTTAATGATAATAAAAACGGATAATGGCTTGTGGACACAAATAAAGATATTGAATTGGTAAATACCTAAAATTATGCAGGAAAGTTTTTTTTACACCAGGATGTTGTGCTCATGCTCATTAGTTGCTGCGAACACTTGGCATACACCAGGATGTTGAAATCAGAACTTAAGCTTGCTGGACTTCTATGTTATTTTTAATCATTTATTAGTTTGCCTGAGACAAGTTTAGAATAATTGAAACTCTACAGTTTGATTCCACCATTGGGAAAAGCATTTTAACTAGGAATTTAGCTGTGTTGTTTTTTTCCATGTCATCGTAGCTGTTCAGATAAGTACCCATATCTTACTGGTAAACAAATTCATTCTCTTCATCCTGTAAAATTTTCATTTCTTCATCAGAAACGTGTGTCATCAGAAAGGTGCGCGGAGCTTACAATAGTTGCAGCTACTCACGGACTGAAGGAAGCTTGGATATCCTATCAGGTTTTTCTCTTGCAACGCAGACCCTTGACTTAAACCTTATCAGGAATTATATCCTCCAAATGACACAGATGACCTCAATGGCCACTGTTGGATTTGTGATCAAATCAGAGTTATTTTGAAATATACTTTCAGATAATTTCTCACAACCTTGCAAAATTGTTCTTCCTGCAGCCTGTATTGTTCATCATGTATCTGGTGCAATACATGCCAATTATTGGTTATTGGTTTATGGACAAGGTATCCCCCTTTACTCAAATACTCATCTTGTATTTGCATTTTTTGATAATATAGAACCGGTTCATTTCACCTAACCTGCACTGAATCTCTTTTGTCAGACATCTATTAAAAACAAACTGCTTTATATATATATATATATAAATGTGAACGAACCACGGATTTGACCCCTTGATTTTTGAGTTGGGAGAGAAATGGAATTCTAACTCTTCTATTACAGGGTGGTAAACTATGTTTCATTTGAACTATCACTAGTGCTAATACTATTTTCTGGGGGTGATGTTCTTTTAGATTGGTGGGAATCGCTTGGAGGCAGCGGCAGCCAAGGGTAACACATATAGCTGGAAGTTGTTCTTTGGTCAGAAAAAGAAATCGACTTAGTTCGACTATGTAACTGCTCAAGAACTCGTCTCAAACTCTTCTTGTGGCATTCAGACGATTCAGCTTTGTCTCAGTTTATTTGCAGATTCAGTATGAGTTTAAAAGACCAAGTTATGACTTACAGGTTAGCATCTGAGGATGAATAATATCTGTATTACATGACTCTAATAAATTGTACATTTCCAGGTTATCCATTTGAATGATTGATCTGGATATGAGTCGGGTACAATTTGAAGTTGACAATTTTTGACATGGATCGACCGATTCTTGGTATTTATTAGAGAATATAACTTTCCCAAAAAAAAAAACAACCCAATCATTTTTAAAATTAATATTTCTTTTTTCTGAGGGTACTTGCCACTTTTGTGGAAATCACCCTCAACTAGTTAAAATTAGGGGAAATTTTACTAAACTATTCTGTGATTTAATTTTTTAATCAATGCAGAGCTTGGATGTTGGATCGAATGTTGACACTTTAATACCTTGTAATTTTAATACTTTACAATTTAGACTGTTTACAAAAGAAACCAAAACATTCAAATCACAAAGCCTGAATGGATAAATATAAACTACAGTGCAATTGAGAAACATTTTCCCTTAAAATTATTATCAGTTTGAATCTCACCAGTCGGGCGATCACAACCTTGGACAGCAATATGAATGGGGGCAAACAATGAAATATAATAGGCAAGTGTTAAAATAGTTAATTTAGATATAACTTTATGTATAAATTTGAGATTTAAAAATCATGGAAACAGTCAATTTTTATTTAATGTAAATAACAATCGTAACATGGAAGAGAAAAAGATATATAAAATTATATTGCATGATAGTACATTAACACTAGTATAATAATTATCACTTGTTATAATTCACACCAAAGGATAACGAAATCTTAGTCTCTAGGGCAAAAGGATGGCTTTAACATCAAACATATGTATCAATTCATGACACCGATACTCAAATAACAAGGGGAAAAAGAAGGCAAAAAATTTCAAACACACAAGTTTCCATTTGAGGTGGCAAATTGGCAAGCCAAGTCAATCTTTCTTCAGAGGTGCTCATACATGAAGGGAAACAACCAGAATGATTTGAAATAAAATCTTTCTTCAATCACACTAACAGAAATGTCTTTTAAATAAGATAGTTCACTCTATTATAAAACCTCACACAAGAGCCCAAAAACAACAAAGCTGCTTAGAAATTCTCATGAAACAACCTAATGAGAGGTAATCTTGTTCACACTTCTTGGACACTCAAGCCTGCAAAAAACATTCAAGCAGTCAATCCACATGAGTTTGACCGCAAAGGAACAAGTAATTTGACTAATAGATGCATCAAAATATGAACAGACATCCACCAAATCATGATGTAATCTAATACAGCCAATCTCAGTAGGACGTTTGTATATAAGACCAATTTAAAAGCGCTAACTGGGACAATAGCGATCTCAAATAGAAGGCATTCTCGCATGTTATATATAATATCCAAATGGCATATTTTAAAAGGGATTGATATAAAGAAATAAAAAAAAAAAACTTCAGCCTGCAGCAAGTAAAATAAAATTGAGAGGATAGTAAGTGAAAAAGAAAAGCCCAAGAATTTTATAAATTCATGACTTTCAAGTCATAAGATGACGATTGCGGACATAAACAAGTGAAGTTGTTTACAAATGGCAGAATCATTTAGATTTAAGATGTTAATCTGAAAATGAATATATACGAGAAGTATAACATACACATATAGAAACTCATTAGGGTTGAATGAAGAACCATTGCCGCTGCATAAGTATCATTGTGACACTAAAGGTATGTTTGTTAAGCCACTTCGAAATTAGATTTATGTGTACTGAATGATGAACTAATAGCAACAAGCAACTAGCAGATGATTCAGTACAAACCAGGAGGAAGAGATTGCTTCAATTTGTCAGCCTTCTCAGGATCAAACACACACAATGTGTACAGATACTTAGAGCATCGAACTTTGAACTTGATGACATCTTTACGTTTCTTGATCTTCACTGATCGAGCATCTTTCCTCCTTGCAGTAAGAAGGAAGTCCTTGATCTCGTGAATCTGCTTCGGCTGTAACCAGCAAGAATGAAACTCTAAGTTATCAGCCTACTTTTCAAACTTCAAAAAAAAATCTTTCTAACGATATCCTCGCTAATCCAATGCAACATTCTGTCACTGATATAGATTCTTATAATAAATACAAAAAAAACAACTTCAAGAATAACTCCATCACTATGAGAAACCAAGCTGGAAAATCTATGAGAACATACAAAAGGACAAAAAGATTAAATATCATGAATTTACAACCGTGATCTAATATATACTCATAAAATAACACAGCCAAATACTTCAATCTAAATGCATAATAAAAGATATCTATGAAGTTGATGAATTATCACATATGCAGAGAAAACAACAAAAATATAAAAAAAGAGTATTTTATAAATCATTGGACAAATTCCCAAGCTCGTCTCTTTCTTTACTACGAGAAATCTACACCTCACTATACGGAAAACATTAAAAGTGTAAAAAGAAAATCACATAAACACAAACCTAAAATCAATCCTGAGATTGTGCCATTCTAAGATGCAATATTCCGATGACCAAATCGAATCTACAACCCCTAATGAATAAACATCCATACCTCGAGATAGCATACAAAATATATATCAAAGCATTCACAGAGCTGGAGATTGAATCGAAAACGATGAGGAAAATGTATATCAAAACGAGAAAACGTACCATTTTGGCGGATTTCTTTGGGCGACTCCCCGCGCTCTCGATGCAACGCCGCTCTGCAAAACCCTAATCGTGGAATGCTGCCACTCTTTTATGCCTCTTCATTGTGAGAGAGATTATGCATAAAAGCCCTTCTATTTTATTGAAATAATATATTTAAATCTTGTAATGGGCCTTTTGAGGTCTAGGCGCGGCCCACTTTGCCCCACTTAAAGGGCCAGCTTGAAACATCAGATGGGGATCTTAGTGGCCCAAAAATATTAATAATAGTTAATTTATAATGTTCTTTTTAAAGAAAATGAACCATTATTTTTAATATGAAAAAGGTTTGAGAATTTATTTTAATTTTATTTGTATGGAGTTACATTTTACTTCTAAAATTTAAAAATAAAAAAAGAGAGAGAGAGAGAAAGTTCACTCCTGTGAAATAAAGTGGAGTGAAGTCTCAGTTTTATTAAAAAAAAATTAAGATATGAATTTTTTCATATTTCTCTTGAAATATATAAAACAATATAAGAACAAAATTAAAATGCATAAAGATGATTACTTTGCCTTTTTTTTTCTTTTAATTTTGAATGTTTTAGGCCTATATTTTAGTGGTAAAATGGTGGCCAAAAAAAAAAAAAAAAAAAAGGTGGATAATTAACATCAATGAGTTATCTCACTGATTGTGCCACCTCTCTTTGATTTTTTCTTTGAAACAAAATTGTTGTCATTGTGCAAAATTTAGAACATGTTATTTACTTTGATCATATTATTGATTTATTAAAAATATATTTTATAAATTATTTTTAATTGTTAACAAACTGACAATAAATTCTAAAAGATATAAACTTTTGACACTAATAAATATTAGTCCAATCCTTTTTTCCAGTCCAACATGATTTTTGTTGACTATTTTTTATTATGGTAATTTATGTCATCCAATTTCTTCTCTCCTATGTATATATTAAATTATACTTATCTTAATCACTTGGATTATATGAGGGTAACCTCATGAAGCTAATGTATCATTTTGGGATAGTGATAGAACTTTATATATATATATATATATATAATAACTAAAGTATGATAAAAATACACAACATTGTGTCTATTTGTGTGTGTATATATATTGCTTTGAAAAGAATGATTAGATTCTGAATTTCAATACTCCTACATAAAAGAAAAACAACCATATATGTGTGTGTGTGTGTAATGTTCCTGAAATGAATAGTTGGTCTTGCAAAATATTCATTTCATCCAAATGAATGTTTCTAACATAATAAAGACAACTACATGAAAGATTTTCCATGTTTTGATTGAACTTTAAATGATTGAACATAATAAATGATTTTTTTTTTCTTTTGTGACAGCAAAAATGGTTGTATCATTAAAACAAATACAAACACTAGTTCTTCACATGATGTAGAAATACCAAATGGAAAGTTGTTATAGAAGTGAGATTTGCTATATGAAAAAAACCAATCCCTGATAAGATATTTAGAGATACTTAAGTTAGGTTCAAAGTAATATATTTGAAAGACATCAAAAGATTTAATGTTTGATGCTCAACAAGCTGAGATGATGCATGATGATAGAAACACACCAATGAAAGGTCACAAAGCCAAGCAAATAAGTTTCAATGTCATGTCCCACTCATCAATTAGAGAATTCACTTGATTAAAGAGCTTTCAAGAACAATACCGATGTGAATGTGTAGGAGAACAAGAGGACAAGATGTTGAGAGGGACATGTAGAAATTGGGAAAAAGAATTGAAAATTAATGAAAATTTGCATTGTGAATTTCCAAAAAATATATATATATATATATATACACTTAAGATGTACATAGTAGAGGCTAATTAAGAGCAACTAATAACCCTGTTAATTTGAAAAATATGAATTTGAAATATATTATCTTATTTGGGTCTTTCATTCTAACAGTTTGATTAATTAATTAAGATTACTTTCAATTTGAATCGGGTCTAGATAGTATGTTTAGTTCAAACTCAGTATAAGATGAATTACCCACAAGAGATGACAATGCAGTAGATGATGCATAAGAAAGTAATCTTATTAATTTATACATAAAACATTGAACAAATGAGAAGAGATGAAGTGAATTAGATGATGCATCAAGCTAGGTGGGCAAAATTTTTATTTTTACTTGATCCAGATAAATATGAGCAAAAGCTCTTCATACAATGTTAGGCTGAAAGATCTTCGTCACTAAATAGAGTCTATTTTTTATTAGAAAAAACTAATTTAATAGTTTCATGTTAGTTAATCTAATAAATATGAGCTAGAATGTAACAGTTCGGTCTTTTCATCCTATCATCGACTCATGCCTTTTAGGTTAATTAAATCAAATACATACAGATAATATATATAACTAGCTAGTTTTCATTGAATATGGTATTAAAAAAATTTTTGTGAAAATTGAGTAAAAATAATATGATTGGTTTGCATTTAATATTTATATTTATGTAGAATATTGATAACGTAAGAAGAGCCATACTAGCTGCCAATCGACGGAAATCTCCTTAATTTCCATCAAGGAGTGAT
>CACTHL010000566.1:0-75000 GCA_902712375.1 Dioscorea dumetorum
AACCAAAAAAGGTCATGTAAAACTCCCTTCATCAATGTCAAAGCATATGCACCTAGACGACATAATAATGTTATTTGAGCAACTTCAATAAGTACATTATAATGTTACTGCACATACTTTATTTGGTTAGCAACTTAAATGTTAAACATCACTTTCATGGTTATTTAAATTCTAAATAATCATTTTAGTGTTATACTTAAAGCTACAAGCTACATAAAGGAGCCATAGCTATCACTTTCTTGATTTCACTGCCATTAATTCTTCAATAATTTGGCTATCTTTCCACCCAAACTCTAATCCCTTGACAAAAAGAAAAAAAAACAAAAACAAAAACAAAAATAATGAATAAGATTATACGCATCATGAATTTATTGATGTATAGCCTAAGCATGGTACAAAACATATATCTCCTGATATCCAGGACTGCATTAGGAAGATGTCCATTACCTTGTTAAAACAGCTAGGACCGCATTTATGTTTCATCTCTGAGCTGAAATAAGATACACTTCAGGGGCACCCTCATTAATTTCATGGGCAATCGAAGCATCAAAGCACAGTTAAAATAGTAACTAGAATTCTATAAGTTAGGAAGAAACTATATAAGCGAAAGAAAGAACTCAACCTCACTAATATTCTACGGTATATTAGAAAGCGGGGGTAGTATGATAGCCAAAATATCTAAATAGAGTGGAGCAAGCTGGTGTTTACCAAGTTTTCTAAATTCATTTATCTACACAATGAGGTAAAAAATGTAGTGACGTTGAGCATTATACTTATGTACTATTTTGGCTTTTTGTTGTGTGCGTTGGCTCAAGGTGAGAGTCAAATCTTAGTTGTCTTCTCCTAGGCGAGCTAGCTTCCACAGCGGCCGTGTGGCTCTCCCTACGCCGGCACGAGCGCCACGAGAGGCACACCAAGCTCTACCACCTTGTCCTCTGATGAAATCTTTCCATATCCGTACTTTGATTTGAATTGTTTCTTGTCACTATTTGTATGATATTAGATCCATTTTATAGAACATTGTTGTCCAAATTCTTTCAGAATAGTTGTGTTTTGAGATTTGAGCATATTAAATCGATTTGAGTTGAAAAAATAGGACAATCTGTGTTCAAAGGGGAGTACATGAACAGTTGAAGAGATACATGCTCACGTATCTACCTGTGTAACTCTTTGTTTGGATGCAGTACACGGGCAGTTGAAGAGATACACACCCTTGCATCTGCTAGTGAAACTCTCTATTTGACTTTTGATCACAAAGAAATTTTCATTCAGAGAGATACACGGGCAGATGAGGATTTACACGGTCATGTACTTGGCCGTATACTTCTAGGGGTATTTTCATTCAGAGAGATACATGGGCAGACGAGGATTTACACAGCATTGTACTTCTAGGGGTATATTGGTCTTTTACTTGAGTCCTAAACCCTCCTTTATATCTCTTCTTCTTCTTATTCCCTTTGCTCTCATTCTATCCACTTTAATTGGATGAGAAGGAGCCCTTGAATGACCTCCATCTCCACGCTTGGTTGAAGACCCCTTCAAGGTGGGCTCTTCTTTCTCCCTAATCTCTCTCCATGTTTCATCTTGGTTTTAGATGAGAATGGCAAATCTAGGATTGTGGCCAATGAATCGTGGTATGATGATGGATTTATTAGGTGGTTAAGATTGATTTCCTTCATTCTTTCTTGTACCATAAGTTGGATGTAAAGATCCATCCTCTCCATCTTGATGAAACCATAATTCTCTTGTTCTTGAAATCAAGCTATTGTAGCATACTACTGTAGCACGGAGAAATCTTTCGCAAAACCTTTATGCTCATAGATGTGATGGGAGTTTATCTTCATGGAGATTTTTTGAAACCCTTAAAGCTCAAGTTTAAGCCACACCCAAGCCTTATTAGAGTTTCATGACTTGTAGCTTCAAGAGGTTCATACATGCATTTCTACTTGTGTTTTTTCTCTTGGTTTTGAGCTTTTGTATCTTGTGTTGGTGTCAAGTGGTGAGAGCTTGGCTCGAGGCAAGGAGCCGGCAGAGGAGTAGAGCCATTAAGGAGTTGATCTCTATTGTTTGTGAGTAGGTTAATTCGATTGTATAGTTTTATTAGGAATAAGAATGTCTTAAACGTCAGTAGTTGGCCTTTTTCTACTTCCAAAGTTGGTATTGATGATTTATGATTTTGAGAATGCTTTCATGTGCTATTTCTCATACTCATATTTTCATCTGCTTGCCTATACCACAAATGATTTGATTTATGGATTGATTTGCAAACTTGATTTATGAAAGATTGTGAGAAACCCTACTATGTTGTATATCATGTTTTGGGCATGCTTGCCTCTGAAAGTGATTTGATTTGGTAAATACGAGTATTTATGCACGAAATTGATCATTGTGATTTTAAATTATGAAATACGGATGTTTTTTTGTGAAATGCAATTGTTCCGAAATGCTTACACATGAATGTGATTATGTGAGTATTCGATGCTATTAAAACACATACATTTATAGGATGATGCTAAACAATGGCCCTAATGTACTAGTATCGGTTGGATGATGACAAAGAGGGTGAGGCTCCAACCTACTGTAGTGGGGGTTCCCCACGGTCCAGCCTTTAGAGGCCTCGTGGTGGACCTAGTTTATGTACCCATTTTAGGTGCCGATAAGGAATCCTGATTGGCTATCTCCAAGTTCACAGAGTCACCGCTTGGGGTCTTGGAGGGCTAACTTCAAGTGAATGAACACTTTGACAGCTCCGGCTTCAGCCGCGGCTACGGCTAAAGTTGGAGAGGATTTCTAGGCCATTATACACAGAGTTCGAATATTGAGATTTTAATATACTTCAAAATCATGTTTTTCACATAAATGAGATTTCTAAATGAAATCTCTCTGTTTACATGTTTTCCTAGTATCTTATTTGAAATAATGTTTTATCAAAAGGGTTCATTGCTTGCGGATTCAAAGGTTGGAAGAGTAAGAGATTTTATATATACACTTTTGATAAAACATTATTTCAAATAAGATACTCGGAAAACATGTGGTGGGTGGGGGTGGGGGTGTGTGTATGGGGGGGGGGAGGGGTTGTGTATACACTTATATATTTGTGTATACAATTATTGCTTACTATGGTTGTGAAAGCAAATTTACTAGAATATTTTTGAAATGGTTTTATACTCCTTTGGAACTATGCCAACCCACTCACTGAGTGACTTAGGTTACTCACACCCTCACTATCTTTTTCAGGATATAGTGTTCAGCGGTGCACAACTAGACGAAGTGCTTGACCATCTTCTGCTTCCTTTCGTTCTAGTCTTATATATGTTTATTTTGAGTATGTTTGTATTGTGTAAGGGACTTGGATTTACTAGTGACATTGGGTTCTAAAACTCTTGTTGTTGGGTACTTGTTCTTCTCGTGAACCTTGTTGTATCGTAATTTATATGACTCTTAGAACCTTGTGTTTGGTTGTTGAATTACTACTTCTGCTATGTTATTCTTGCACTCTACACTTGAATATTTTTGTAATGGTGATTGTATTAGGATTATGGAAATCCAAGAATGTTGTAAGTCTTGCGGCGATTCGAGGGTCTGGCGGTGTGTATCCTCTTTTGGGTTGTCGCGGTGGTTATCATGTGGCAATCCTGAGGGACGGGGCGTGACAACTTAAGTGTAAGAGATATGCTCTTTGAGAAGTTTAGATAGTCTCAAGCAACAAATGGCAATATATGGTGTCAATAGATAACTGGATGTCTACCTTAATGCAGCAAAGAAAAGTAATACCTACCCAAGTCAGTGCTATTAACTGGGTATATTGATCATATAAGCAAGCAAAGTGAAACCAACTTTCAGTCAAATGGTAAAAATTCAAACCCTTCAAAGAAGTAAATAAGTTAGAAAACTTGCTTGTCTTTTCAATAAATGGTTATGAAGAAAGTATGTTTATCAAGCTTATTTAAGATTCTAGTTGCATGGGATTCTAAAGGAGGTTGTTAAGATCTTCATATAGATGCCTAGATTTGGGATCATATACACTCTACTTTGTTCTAAATGATATGAAGCCCGAGGTTAATGCCATTGGTGGAGAGCTGTTTTAGACTGTCTAGTTTTGTTTTTGTTTGTGTTAGAGTTTAGGCTCTATAGTTGACATCATTTGACACGTAGGACGATGACATGGTAAGCATAATAATGTGGCATATGAAGACATGAAAACATGGAGATAATCTTTGGAAAAGCTATTTTTAGCAAACTAATCAACTTGGAGAATCTCTCTTGGAGTGCAAGCTATGGTCATATGGAGAAATTCTAAATAAAGATACAATCTATCATTGGCAAGTGAATCAATATGAGACTACTTCGAGGTCAAAATAATTTGAAGTCTAGCTTAGTATGAAGCTAAATAAATACACAAACTAAGAAAGACAAGAGCAAACAAACAAGATTCTCAAGACCATACTTAGCAACTGAAGAAAAAGGTTGAAACTATTTATTAGGCGGATCTATTTGAAGACACAATTATATATGGAGAAGATTGAAGCTCAAGCTTGGCTGAAAGAAAATCAAGTTTGAAGATTGTGAAGATTTGAAGATCTTTGAAGACTATCTTTATTGAGATAGAGGTGTGCCATGTGGGCTGCTATCCTTGATGAGAGTACTGTTGATATGACATGAGGAGGTAAGATAGTTGCTGGCAGGTCGAGACCATGAGTATTCGATTGTATTGACTCAGACTGGCACAACTTAGAGGGTTGGAGGCATTGCAAGGTCGCGTTGCAATGTGGAAGAGAAGATAAAATAAATGTAGAGAAATAATTTTCATTGATTATTGTGTGTATGATAATACAATTGTTTGCCCTATTTATACAAGTGTTTGGTTATCTACAAAACGAAGTTAAATAAATGAGAATATTATAATGGCTTATTTTATGTAATTGACATTAATTTAATATGTGATTAATCCTCAAATCATATCAGAGAATATGATATTAATTGAACCTCAAATCATACCAAAGAATATATCATTGATTGATCTCAAATCATGTCATAAAATATGATGTTATTACACAATGGGAGCTAGAACTTAATCAAAATCAGTAGGGCGGGCCGCATTACAAACTCAGTCATAACTTGAGATGCAACATCCAGGTTTGGAAGGTGTTAAGTCAGGAAATTGGATAGATTCTAAAAAATGATTGCGCTACATTTGGGACATGTAAAAATTTATATAAGAGATAATGCTCTAAGATTTAAGATAAGTTACTGGAGTAAAAGATCTCAGTGAGTGGGTGAGAGAGTGGGCATCTGGTAATCTAGAGAGAGTTTTTATATTTTTTGTGAGGATGGATGGGAGTGTTGTACTTATACTGATTCCCCTCTTTTAGTAGATTTATATCTTCGGGCTTGGTCTCCAGACGTAGGCAAGTAATATGTCGAACTGGGTTAATAATATTGTGTCTCTTTCTCTTAATTGTTTGTCTTATTGTGTGCGTTCTTACATGAGAGGATGAGCAATTATTAACCCAGTACACCCCGCCAGAACTAACAGTTTTGTTATAGATGATGATGTCTAAACATTGCTGCCTACTTGGTTTTCCCTTCGATCATCGAAAGACATGAAGATGCAGGAAAGAATATGCCTCTAAAACTAGGGGTGATGGTTTGCATATCTTTAAAGAGATGTCAAAAAAAGAGAGATCACCAAAGAAAGAGCATGATGCTTTCCACAAGGGTCTCACTGATGGTTGGTGTCACGGCCTCAACTGATCACCTTTGGCCGTGCGGCACCTGACACGCACCAAGTGGCAAATCAGCCTTCCTTGTGAGAACAACAGTGAAACAACAACTGTTCGCAACACAAGCACAGCACATAAAAGAAGCGAGCAAAACCGAAAAATATTCATGGTACGAGAAGACGGCGCAAGAAACCAGTTTTAGAGAGAGAAAAACATAAACTCTTTTAGATTTAAGAAAAGTTTACAATCATGACCAAAGATCCTCACCAAGAGGTCTTGTCCCCTTCCAAAGGCATAATAGATCCTATTACAAGAGCTACCCCAAATCCCCAAGGTTAATTGAGCCCATTGCCCAATACAAGTCTGGCAAGAAGTAGAGAACTTCCACTTAGCTTACAGTGTCCTCCGACTTTACTGTAGTTTTAACCAGTCACTCTTGGTCACAACACGCAGTAGTACCAGTCACTTGTGGTATTACCGCGTGCCATCCTCGCCCCTAGTTCGGCCATGCTCCCGCCAGCGTGCCCACTTGCATACGTTTGCATAAACCCTCGGCAAATATGGAATCAGCATCTCGGTCTCTCGGTATGATCAAGTATCTCGTCCCGCCTAGACTTGCTAGAGATCCACTCTCTAAATAATCTAAGTCTGCAACACTTGACTTTTGGTATCGGCGCGGCTGTCCTATGCGCTCATCGCCCACCCGCAGGCCCACGGTCCAGCACGCACGCGCCTCACGGTCTCAGCATATATTCGTGCAGGATATTTCGCCCACTCTTGGTCACGACACAACACATGTTTCACGCTCCCTGCACGCTACCTAATCTATGCGGCTATGCGCCCTCATGTCTTAGCCTATGTTTATCCTCCTAATGACCAATTGTAAGGGCACCTACCCTTACAGTTGGGATGTACATCTTACAACGAGGCACCTCCCAAATATAGAGGACCACCTGGGGTTCAAGAGCATCTTTTTTGTTCGCAAAAGAAAAAAAAAGCCTCTGTCAGTGTCATTGACAATGTCTGCTGCTTAACCATGGACAAATACAGTCGGCTAGCCAGCATGGAAAAAGGCCATTAAGATGCAAGCCACCAAAAGCCCAAGCTTGGTTGGAGCTTTGTTGGCCTATCGTGAAAGAGCAAATTGGATGGTGTTTGATGAGGTTCAATGTTGATGTTAAGACTGGGTGAATTAAAGCCCAGCTGAGAGATGTTTGATGGGACCCACAAGAAATGTGGTTATATACGTGGGTGAAATACAAAGATGCTAGCTTGCTATTGATAGGCGTTTGCAAAGAATTAGTGGGATTGATGATATTGATAATTGTGGAGTGTTTGTAGTGATAACAGAGTGATAGCTTTGTCATTGACCATACTTGGAGAGAAATTTGAGTTGATGTTTAAAGTGATCACTGAGCATTTGAGAGTATATGAGAGAAAAGCAATCATAGAGTTAAAGAGTAGAGCAAGTTAAAGAATATCCCAGGAAGGGTATCAACTTGGCTAGGCCGATGTGAGTGTATAAATGGAGTCTTACGCAAAATTATAGAAAATTAAATAATTACTATTAAATAAAAAAATACAAAATAAAAAATATAGATTATAAGATAAATCAAAGTTTAATATTTAAAGAAATTAGGTTTTTTAATTATATTGAAAAATAATAATAATCGTAAATAAAAACTTGTACTAAAATTTTTTTAAGAAAATAATGAATTGTGGAGCCCCAAAAAATTATATGCTTAGCATTATAATAAGATAAAATTAATATTATGATAAATCAAATAAATTTTATATTTAAAAAAATGGTTAAGATTCTAAAAGTAGTTGTTTAAATAAAATAATAATAATATATTAAAATTTTAAATATATTTAAAAAAAAAACATGAAGGAAATAAACAAATCAGGGACCCTAGGTACTTATTTTGGTGGCCTATCCGTAGGATCAGCTTTGAACTTGGGAAGAGAGGAAGGAGAATGCCATCTGCAGTTGTTAGTTCAGCTTTCTTATGTGTCTAGTGGGGTCACGAGTCTTTGCTAGTGTGCCATCTCTTTATTAGATTAGTTGTAATAATAAAAAAATATAAATATTATAGTAAGAGGCTGTTTGGTTGGCAGTAAGTCAAATTACATGTAAATAGACTTACAGTGTAAGTAAAAATGTTGCATTTCAATTTAGAACATTGTTGTTTAGTTTGATGTAAGTGAAAATGTTGTATTTACTTTTTATTTGTTTGATTTGATGTAGTGTAAGAGGTATGATCACCATGTAAGTAGTGTGGTGAGATTACCTTCGTTAGTTTTTATTACTAATCATTTAATGCTTGTCACATAAATTAATTAACTGAAATATATTATTTATTACGAACCACGCAGACATAGTAAGTTTGGATAAAATATCTAATTAAATTTTAGTAATTAGTAATAAAATGCTTTATAATGGCTGATTGTTCGTAAAGAGATTAACCTTCTTAAGTAAAGTGGATAACTAACCACGTAGATGTAGTAAGTTTTGAATAAGTATCTAATTAAATTTTAGTAATTAGTAATAAAATATTTTACAGTGGCTGATTATTCGTGAATGGGTTAACCTTCCCACGCAAAGTGGATAACTAACCACGTAGATGTGGTAAGTTTTGAAATAGATAAGGTTAAACAATGTTTTACAGTATTTCATCCCAAGACAAATTTGCTATGAGTTAAAATACTGTAAAATTGGGGTCTAATGTAAAACTTTTCATGGTAAAAGTAACTTTTACAACAAACTAAATACTAAAAAGCTAGTTTCACATGTAAAACATGTTAGTTTAAATTCTATTAGAATAACTTCGTGATGATATTAATATAATATGAATTTAAACTAAATTAAGTGGTCCATGACTTAATTATAAGAATCCTAAGTTAATCCTAATTTGGCAATTTGGATAATGATTTACTTAGTGTTTTAAGTGGAGTTAATCCTTTGATGGTAAGGGTTATATATAGGACAACACCAGAGGTCCCCAATCTATTATTCTTAAAAGTACCCAGCTCCATCGACGGAGAGAACGTGATAGATTGGAAGAACCCTTGGTTTCATCAAGTCTTAGGTTTTCCTCAAGTGCAGCTTTGGTTTCCTCAAGTGAAAGCCTGTGAAGAAGTGCAGATCTCGATCTCTTCAACTCCTATCTAACTTGTTATGACTGGAGGTATGTGATCATGCTTTCGCTAGAATCAATTATATGATTAATACAACATATTAGATGTCGTACTCTGGTTTTGGTATACGACAGATTTGGATGCTTAGATGTCGTATACCATATTCTAAACTTTGGATTTCTAACAGTTGGTCCAAGTGCCTCATTTTATCTCTGCCTAGCATCATGATAGGCTATGATTATTTCATAACCATATTAGTGATTCTAATTTTGATTTATACATATTATGTTTACATGATATCATTGGTTTTTAATCATGTTCAATAATGTATTATTAAGTTTCTATAGGTTATAAATTTGACATATTTAATTTATTTTGTAAATAACCCTGAGGTTTGAAGAGTTGAGCATTGGGCTCATTGCATGAGAGTGACGTCGGCAAGTGACGGGTAGTCACTGCCTGCTTGTGCATGGGTGTGTATGAAGGGCGGGTGCTGCTTGCGCAACCTGCGTAGTGTCAGCCGCGCAACCTGCGTGGGGTCAACCCGCGCGCGGGCCTGGCTACATGGCCAAGCACACGCCGGAAAGATGCGCGGCCAGGCCAGGCGCGCGGCATGCGCACCGGCCAGAGCGCGCGGCTTGCGCGCCGCGGCGGGGCGCACTCTCGGCCTGCGTCGTTCCCCTACTTCCGCAGCCCCCGACGGCAATAGGCGACGATGTCATCGCAACTCTCCTGTAGGCATGCCAAATTTTAATGACCGAGTTCCCTCGGCTTGTCGCTCGGGTTGAGGCATTGGAAGGATGGTCACAATCGACTGCGCCGTCCCTCCAAACAAATGAAGTACCCTTGACGGAGGAGGCATCGGAATTTGATGACGACGACATCATCGGGATGGCCATTCCAAGACGGCCACGTCTGAAGAATCTTGCAAAAAAGACGAAAACAATAATGTCTCCCTGTCGACCACCGGTTGCCCATGAAGAAATAGCAGCACCATCGGCGGCTGATGCTGTTGTTGAGTCCATTGAAGGGTTGCATTTCCACTGAAGGGATGCAGTAATTAAGTTTTCTTATCATTAATTTAAATTCAATTCATTCTTTCCCAATGACGTGGCAGATTTTGCAATGTAAGTTCATTAGTGTTCGTTGAATGTCTGTAATCTTTTACACTTGAGCTCTTCTTTGGTTAACTTTTCATTGTATTGTTTAAATATCAATGACGGTGTTTAAATTCGACTACTCACTGTTTAAACAACGTTGTCTCTGTTTAAGTATATGTCTCACCCGTTAAGAATAAGCGTTCCTATTTAACATTCGGTGCCTACGTTTTAAATATCAATGAATGAGAACGAAATTTGATTTTCCCTGTTTAAATATCAAAAGCTGACACTGTAACAAATTTCTCTCTCTTAAAAAATTATTCGTTTACAATGCCTAGTCAGCGACAGTTTCATTGTAAAATCTTCGATTGTGACAGGACGCGTGGCAGAGGCTGCAACGTAACTCGCGGACCTCAGACACTTGTGACTCGATCCTCTTTCGTCTAGGACGCCCAGGTTGCCTTCTCGTCACAGGCGGTCGCAAACGCAGTTCGAGATTGTCGTCCGTAGGCTTCTCATTGTCGGGTATGAGGAATATAACTTCGTGATACACCAGCTTGTAATTGTCGATGGTGAAGTAGCCGCTAATAAAATGATGAACGTTGGTGTCTGTCTGCATTATTGCAGCACAAGCGTGTTTACACGGGATACCATAAACTTGCCATCTGCGACATAAGTAAGTTCTATTGGTCAGATCTACAGCGTTGTTGTACAGGTCAATCACTACACAGCGACTAACATGAAGATTTCGGCTTTCCTCAACGAGTATTTCTACCTTCGAATGTATGTCCGGGCATATGTAGGTCTCCCATTTGTTCTCTTGCTCATGGCGATTGCATAACATGCACATCAACTTGTACCTATACAACGAAGAACACACATCTTTAACAATATTAAGTGAAGACATTGATATCTAAACACAAACACCAAGACTTAAACAGTGGGATAATAAATTAAACGAAGCTACCTATATTTAAACACAGAAAAAGATAGTTAAACACGAACACAATGGCTTAAACAGGGGGACATTAAATTAAACGAGGCTCCCAAAATTTAAACATAAACAAATATATTTAAACGGTACGAGCAATATTTAAAGGGTAAGGGTAATTCATAAGCGTTAAATAGAGGCAACATTCGAAGACCTTATGGAGTCGACCATTTTCGTCACCGGTAAATGCCGAGCTTCTTTGATCCACGCATTCAACAACTCCGCAACATTTGAATACATCTCGCCTTAGCGTTCACCTTTGAACAGATAATTCGACCAATGTGACATGTCTGACTTATGAATCAGCCACTGATAGGCTTCGGGTGATGTGGCCTGCAGTTCATTGACAGTGTCACCGAATTCTTTAGCTGTAGTTGCCCACGCAATTCGAAAGTATATGGACCAGCACTCCTCCCTCAATGCCTTCCCAAGTCTGATATTGGCTTTCATAAAATTGGCCTCCAAGTGTCGAAGGCAGTATGCATGTGGAAATGATGGGAAGACTCTTGCAATAGTGTTCACAACGCCCTTTGATCTGTCCGACACGAATGTAATTATCTCTTCATAATCTCCTTCGTCGTATAAAGCATCACCTAACTTGGAAGTGAACCAGGTCCAATTGGCATTGGTCTCGTTGTCGACAATACCGAAGGTGACGTGGAAAAAACGATTGTTCCCATCTTTTCCTGTGGCATCCAATAGAGTACCCCGATACTTTCCAAGGAGGTGTGTACCATCGAGAAACATAAGCGGCCTACATGCCCTCATGAATCAAATAATACACGCACTGAAAGAAAAGAATGCACGTTTAAAATGCCCCATTCTCTTTCCACAATCGCAATGCCGCCAGGGTTCGTCTCAACCATCTTATTCACGTACCAAAGCAACAAATCGTAGCTGGAGATGTCGTTGCCGTCGAGGATCACCTGGGCATGTTTTTTTCCCAACCAAGCCTGCTTGTATGGAATGTGGACACCATGCTCCCGCAGCATATCCTTCTGAATGTCAATGGCCTTGTATAAGGGCCGGTCCTTAAGCTTCTGAATCACTTGTGCGCTTACTCATTTTTTGGACGCTTTCGGGTGTGACGCCGATCCAATTCCACCACCACAAGTGTGTGACGGGTGCATTGTCTTGATTCTGAAAGTATTTTTATTATATTCCTTTGATGCATGAAGGCGCTATTGACAACCATCGGCAGCGCATTCCACAGTTACCCGGTGTTTTTCGTTCTTTACGAATTTGAAGTCAAAATTCCGTTTGATAGCAAAATTCCGAAGTGCGTCACTGAAATGTTCAACGCCTTAAAAACGTTGTCCGACATCCAACGACAACACTTCAGGTTGATTTGACAAGGAAGGTATGTATGCGAGACTGTTAGGGATTCAGAATTCCTACCAACACTTCAGTTCAAACGAAAACGGTCGCGATTTAAGCATGAACACAAACGTTTTAAATGATAACTATAAAGTTTAAACGTTAAAAGCAATATTTAAACAAAAACTTAATAATGTAAATGGTAAAGAGAATAGTTAAAAAGTAACATAATAAATTAAATTGAGAGGTCAATTTTTAAACGGGAACTTGATCTTTTTAAACAGAGAATGGGATAATTAAACAATAACTAACTTATACAACTAGATAAACATAAAAGGGAAGAACCTTACCACGACAAGAACTTGTTTTTAGTAGGATATGATGGCATGTCATCCTTCTCGACAACAAGATCGACTACACCGCATTTGAAGATGGAGTGCACATGACACATGCGCTGGAAGTCGACCTCATTTTCTATTGGGCAAACCGTTTTATGTCCATCGGGTGTGATAAACTTCACCCTCACATGGGAAATATCGAGACCCCATCGCTCACATATCTCAGCTAACACTGACTCAAAAGCAGTCAGCGCCGTGAACATTAGCACCCGTCCCTCCCCATTTTATCTAGCAATAGCACAAAAACTCTCTATAATAGCCCTGCATTAAAATAAATTGTTACTGTCTCCCATAGAATGATCAAAGTGAGAGTAATGAAGAAATTCTCACCTTATTGGCAAACCGGCACAGCTCAAATTTTAAACCGACCAAATGAGAAGAAGACGAAGAAGAAGATGTAATTCGTCGTCTTTGCCAAAAAGCAAGCAGGAACGGGGAAAAAACTCATCATTCTATGCATAAAAGGTCAGTCATGATGTGATCGGGCGGGCTTTTTTCCTACCATTTTCAAGGGCAAAAACAAATTTCATAACTATGACCCATTTGAAGTGACGGAGAGGGGGGAGAAGGGAAGTAAACTTTAACAGGAGGGTTGTCCGGGGTGTGTAAAAGTAGGAGGGGGTTTTAGGAAGTTTTGAAATTCGCGAGGGATGAACAGTAATTTTCCCTATTAATAATAATATCATAAATTGTATATAGTTGTTAATAGTATATAACAAAATAACATATTAACTAATTATTACTCTTGTTACGATCCAAAATTCTAAAGAAGGTGAAAGAGAAGGAAGAGTTGGTAGTGGATGGAAAATTTGGAAAGCACTACGTCAGAAGAGAGCGATGGTGGGGTCTTTGACCGGAAGCGGAAAATAGAGCTTCCGATGCGGGGAGATTGAGGAATATGATCAAGTGAAATGAGATTTGGATCTAATCCGAATTTAACAAATCAAATTGGATCTGAAATGCCTGTCCTATTTAAAATTTTTTATTATTTTTATTTTTTCTAATAACATTTTAATAACAAAATATCATCTTAGCTTAAACAAATGACACTCGTAACTCTTGTTACCCAAGTGGACTTAATTAATTAATTGAAAAAAGTAGAACAACTAAATTGGATTAAATTAGCGTGAAGTGACTCAAAAGATAGAGTTGCATAAGTATAGATTTGTTTAGGGTATTAATCTTAAAAACAACTTTATGCATTATGTGGTAGAGGGGCAAAATGGGCCAACCCAGCTCTGAACTACATTGGGCCCGCTACTCCCAGTGGCATTTCATACCGGCTGTTGATGAGTGTATTTTATATATATATATTTCATATGCATTACACCCGATATTTACTTGTCCTTTTACTATTACTTGTTTAGTTCGGTGCTATTTAAGGTATTTTGAGTTTATTGTGCAGATATTTAGGTCTTGGAGCAAGTAGATGGGATTTAGAGGAGAATTCGCATCAAAAGGACCTAAAAAGGAAGTTTGTCAAGCCAAGCACGGCCTCAACACGGGCGTACTCTTGGTCGTGCAGTTCATAGGAATTGGAAAGCACGAGGAAGCACTGTCAGAATGCCCTAAGCATGGTCGTGCAATGCCAACACGGCCTCCACACGGTCGTGTTCTACCCCGTACAAATTATAGTCTGCCGAATTTTCGGGGAAATCACTGTAGCACGAGTACTGCACCAAAGTATTGTAGCACGAGCACTGTAGCAAAGTACTGTAGCACAGAGAACTCAAAAACCCGCAATCTACATGGGCTGAAGCACGGCCTCAACACGGGCATGCTGAATTATGCACGGGCGTGCTTACATCTGGAATAACTTTTTAAAACCGAATTTATGGTTTCTCTGGGGCTTTTGTTTGGGGAATTTTCTTCTCGCCTTTGGGGAGGCGGCGGAGTAATAAAGAGGCACCTTCAAGGGCTAGACCCGGACCAAGAGATCATCGTATGAGTGGAGAAACGTTGGCAAGATCATCATCGGACACTCTCCGACGAAGATTGTGAAGCAAGAAGGGAGTTGATGAATTTCATCTCATTCTCTTGTTATTTACCTTGTGTTTCTTGTAGAATCATGAGGGGCTAATCGTTCTTCGGTGCCTTGGTTTAAGAACTTGGTAGTTGTTGTATTTGAATGCTTTTATTGCAATGTTTATGGAGTCTCTAATTCTCTCTATTAGATCTTTCGTTGTTTACTTGAATGTTGGTTGTTGAGTGGCATTGATTGCTTAATTCCTTGATTTCCTCTTAGCTTGTATATCTCATTGATTGATACAAGAAGTGGAATTTGGCTCTTACTCTCAATCCCGCTATTTACATTATCCACATTAGGGCAACAAGACTCTAGAACATAGGAATCTTGAGACGCACCTGATAAACCTTGCCAGAATTCGAGTATAATTGACACCAAGGGACTACTCCGGGAAGCTACTCTTTTGTTTGGATCTCTTGTCACCTTAACCCTGTCTCTCTTCTGGTTATCCTCACTTTCTTATTTTTATTTATAATTAAATCTCAAACCAACTATTGAGCCGGCTAGATATTAGAAATCCAACGAGTATCGAAAGCTACACCAGTCCCTGTGGATTCGACTACCCGATCCTACGGGTACACTTTACTACTTGTATGACCCGTGCACTTGCGGATACGCAAGGGGCGTATCAGCTGTCACAGCCCACCCTAAATGGGGTCACCCATTTTTTAAATTTAACATTTAAATTTAATAAATTCAAAAAATTCAGAAAATCTTAAAGATTTTAAAAAATACTAAAAATTAAGGAAAAATCTTAAAAAATCGAAACATCTGCAAATATTACTTTATTGATTATAAAAAAATATACAACACATTACATCAAATCAAATGGAGTGCAAGTAAACAAATTCTACCAAAAATGTAAAGAAAATTATTAAAACTATGCATAAAAATTAAATTTACATCATTAAAAAATATTAAAAAATATTAACATTTAACATTAAAGTGGAAAATATTACATGAAAAAAATAAGACAATCATATTATAAAAAAACTATAGTAGTATAATAAATAAATTATTAAAAATAGATATAGAGAAAACATAAAAAAAAAAAACTAGTCGTTTATTTAAAAACTATGGAAAAGGCACATATTAATTCCCCACTATCGCATTTGTTTTTTTTTTTTTTTGTTGCAGATAATAATTTTCTTTTCTTTTAGGCTAATCAGATGGGAATGTGAACACATCGAGGAGGATTGTCTGTATCTCTACAAACAGGCTTCTAGGCAACAAGTGAATTTCCATAAGTCTTCTATTTCTTGTAGTGGTAATACAAGTTAAAGATGCAAAGGAATTCTATATGCCTGATCTTACAAGCAAGTATCCGAATCAGCAACATCTGAAAAATATCTAGGGCTATGTCATTGGAAGAAGTAAACGTGAGATTTTTGCCTTTGCTAAATATCAAGTTCAAAAAAGAATTATGGGCTAGAATAAAAAGCTTCTTTCTAAGGCACGTAAGGATGATCAACTTTTAAATCTGTTGTGCAAGCAATCCCTACATTCATTATGAGCATGTTTCTTCTTCCACACAATTGTGTAATGACATTGAAAAAATGATGATTTCTTTTTAGTGGAGTGACAATGAAAAGTCATCCATTATCTTAGATGGGATTAGATATGGCAGGCTGGTTGTCTAGGCTTCTGTTGCATTTATGAGTGTAATATCGCCCTGCTAGCCAAGCAAGAATAGTGTTTGGTGGCAAATCTGGGATCATTAGCTGCTAGAATCTACAAAGCTTGGTACTATCTAAATGGGTCTTTCTTGAATGCTACTCTTTGCCATAATCCTAATCCCAATCTCTATTGCAGGATGGTTGTAGAATTCACATTTGCAATGGTAAAATGGCTCACATTTGGTTTGATCCATGGCTCCCGGACATTCAAAATCCTTATGTGACTACAACCTGATAGGAAGAGCAGGATCTCTCGTTAGTGTCCTCTTTAATTGATTCAGTTTCTCATTATTGGAACATTGTAGTTTTGCTTCTTATTTTTAAAGTAAGAGATGTTATCCTAATAAATTAAATCCCTATTAGTTATTCAAGGAAAGACAATAAATGGTTTTGGAAATGGGATATGGTATCTTCTCTAATTGAAATGCCTGACATAAACTTGTAGAATCATCATCAAGCTTTCAAGTTAACGATAAGTTCTGTTGGAGTGCCTTATGGGGTCTTCAAGTTTCTTCAAAATCATAACTTTTTATGGAGAGTAGTAAAAAGGTATTTACCTACTAAAGACAATTTGATTCAGAAATAAGTTGAGGTAGACCCTTATTCAGTTGTGTGTCATGGTAACATTGAGCCATTTCAGCATATATTCATTTCTTGTCCCCTAGTTCAGGAGTGCTAGACAAACATTGCTATTCCTCTTATATGAGGTGGTGGTCTAAGCTTCAAGACTTGGGTATTAACTATTTTGAAGAATATCATGCCTAACAATAGGGCTGAGCATCACCTTATCCTCCTTGATCACTGTGATGCCCAATATCTACCAACACCTAACAATAGAAGAAAGCCGACAATAGGGGAGGGGTAGCATGATGTCTACGGGGTGAGGGAAGTCAAGTTTTGGTGGTAGCGGTGACCAGGGAAGAGGGTACATGGGTGATATTATTATAAGAGGAACAAGAATGTTTCAGATTAGGATTCAAATGAATAGATCGAAGAAGCCATTTGTTTTTTTAATGCTATTAATAATTAAAAATAGGTGTCGTGGTGAAAATTACTATTTGAAAAGTAGGACCTTGCAAGACTGCTACGTCATGTCATGTGGCATCCATGTTAACAGTCTTAAATGAAGAAAGTGACGATTGTTTGGTAGTGGACCAAAATGTATTTTTTGAAAAGTAAAGGAATCAACAAGGAATGAATAAGAGTTGAGAGATTAAAAGATTAAGTTATTGAAAATAGAGAGGTTGTATGGAGAATTACTCCAAAATAAAAAGACAAAACACAACAAAGTCAAAGCAACACACAATGAGAAAAGTAGCATGTGACCAATGACCTCTTCGTTTATGAGGGTGTTCATTTCAACGAGAACTTGAGATTGAACCAAAAGCCCATGTAAAATGAGGGTACAAGTGCTTATTGAACTTAGGTCACACCTGTGTATGTCCTCGATTTTTTTTAAATTGGGGGCTTTTGTCATCTATTTCTAAAAAAAAGAAAAACTTAGCATGTATCCCTTTAATAATATTTAATAACAATTATAATAACAACAGTGAGAGGACCCCTATACATTTTTCTAATGAGAGAGAAAGACAGGAGGGAGACATTAATAGGGTGTCAGGTTTTGAGAACTCTAAATCAAGAATTTTCCACATGTTAAATAGACATTTACGATAATACTCCACATAGGTATATAGAACCATATTTAAGGATGGTAAGAAGATTCTTAGGAAGAAATAATATAGCATTAAAAGATCAAATCAGGTGTAATTTTGCCCTATGGCTACTAGAAGTAGAAGAATATTTAAATATAAAATATTTATATATTTCCCAAGCCACAGATTTAATTCCTTTTATAAATTATACTACTGATAAAAAAGGAAATGTTAAGCAACATAAGACTTGGATATTAAGAAAACATTACTTTTTACAAGAACATCTCCTTAGAATGGAATTCTTAGAAAATAAAAAACAAGAATTAATAGAAAAGTATAATAGTATAAATAGTTGTTTTTGTTAAAAATGATATTTTACTAGCAAAAACAATAGAAGAAATAGATTTAATAATGATGACCATCATAGATCCAAAATTAGAAAATCCTAGAACAAGTAAATTACTAGAATGGTTAGAAGAAATTAAAACATACATTAGAATAAAAACAGAATTAGAAAAACAAAGAGACAAAAAGGTACAAATATTAAATGTATCCATAAGAGAAAATAGAATAATAGAACAGCCTTTAGAAATAACTTGGGAAGAATATGATCCAGAATCCTACTATAGACATTTTCAAAGATTGAATAATTGGGCTCAAGATTTAATTAAAAAATATAATGAAATATAACATAGAATATCTAGATTTAGCAATAACTACAGAAAAACATAGAATTATAGAAGAAGAATTTGAAATTACATGTTATTCAGATAAAATATATAAACATAATCTCCATAGTAATAATACACAGTTAAATAGTATAATAGATATAATAATAGCGTTAGGAAAAAATTTAGAAAAATTTGATAATCATATTTATAATATAAATTCGAAAATATATGATAATATAGTAAAAAAGAATAAAATATTAGAAGAAATACAAGATAATTTAGAATATATTAGGATTCAAAATAACGATATAATAAATAATAATAATATCAGAATAATTAAAGAATTAGAAACCATAATAAAAAGCCAAGAAAAAATCACTAAAATATTAAACATTTTAGAAAAATTAATATCAACATAATGACTAGTGGAATGAATTCTTATTTAAAAGCAATAGAAGAAACAAAAATATATCAGTCCTCTGGAAGTAAAGGGTATAGTAATTATTTAGCTTCAGGATTAGCAGACCAAGAACAAATTAAACAAAATAATACAATAATTAATTTGTTAATACAGATTATAGACAAGATAGAACAGATAGAACATAGATTAAAAATTTTAGAGGAAGAAAATATAAATGATAATAAACTAGATTCTTTAATTATCCAAATAAATAATTTAAAATTAGGAGAAAAAGATAATAAAACAATAAAGAAAAAAGAAAGTACAAGCCTTTTATTTGGGAGGAAATGAGTAAAGAAAAAGCAATAGTTAATAAGCAATCTTTAATGAACAAACTTCTTGGTAGAAATAATAATCTAAGTACCACACTAGAAGAAATAATAGATATAGATAGAGACCTAGAAATATATAATAATCACCAAATAGAATTATTAAACCCTAAAGTACTTTACCAAACGGGAAATTTCACTTTTAATTCACAACTAATAAGAGTCAATAGAGAAGAAGAGATATTAGTCACAGATGAGGAAGTAAGTCTACCAATAATAAGCAAAGAAAGTATGAGAAAAATTAGAGAATCAGGTAAAAAACTCTTACACTTAGGATTAATCATAATAGGAATTAAAGGATTAATAAGAAAAGAAATAGCAGGAAAGGTATTAATGGCAATACTTGATAAAGGATGGCAAACAAATGTGAAAAATGCCTTGATATCTGCAATTGAGGTAAATATGTGTAATAATTCAGGAATATTTTATTGTAGTCCTAATTTTACAATTAGCACTAGAGATTTAGATTTAATTCAAATCGGTATTCAAGCCAGAGGATATGAAGATCTGAAGAAACACAGTAATCTGTTAATCAACATTGGATTTATAGGGAAATTAACAGACAACAGTACAACTAAATATAAATTAGATATTAAGGGAATAATTAGCACAATGGGAACTAAAGGAATAAAAATGATTCAGCCTATGGCTGCTGACCCTACAAAGTATGATGGATTAGACTGGAATATAAGTAAAAGTCTAAGAAAAGAAAAAATGATAGTGCCAAGTTCCTCCTTTATTTATAAAGATAAGAAGGATAATTATAATATAAGATTTAGCAATTACAAAGAAATAACAAATGAAGATAAAGAATCAGCTCTAGAATCAGAATTTGATAATATAGATGAATAGAAAAGACGAAGGAGTTGTTATAATAGGAAAGGGTATAAACCTTAGTGAAGAAGAAATCCTTAGGTTAGAAATAGAAATGATAAACAAAGGACATTTGCTAGAGACAGATAGACTAAGTTATAATAATAATAATGAGTTAATAGTAAAATATGAAACTTTCCATACAGAATTAATGGAATCTAGTACAACAGCCCCAGCACAATCCAGTAATAATCCTCTATTCGGAACATCAGTATCAGCAACAAGTGGACAACCTAGTAGGACCCCTTATAATGAATATAATCCAGAATATGATATCCAAGATAAAAACAGACCAAAAGGAAAAAGGATAGATTTAGAAACAGTAGATAAAAACTTTTAATAGATGAAGGAAGAATCCTTAACTTAACGGCCCATGATCCTCAAAAATGGACCACTTTGGTAGAAATATGGAGTCAACTAGTTTGTAGAAAATATGATGAATTAGACCATAATAAAACTCCTGTGGAAATGTATAGTTACTTAGAAAAATTTTTAGGAGAAACAACAAGAGCTATATGGGAATCATATAAAGTAAACTTTCCTCAAGATTTTGCTAGAGATTTAGAATTAGGAGAAAACCCTTACAATTTTGTAAATAAAATTAGACTACTCTTATTAGGAGATTCACCGAATGCAAATTTTGGAAGACAACAAGTAGAAGCAATTAGGAAACTAGAACAAATACAAATAAAAAATTGGACATACATAAAACCTTTCTTGTTAGATTTCATGTATTACAGTTGCATATCTGGATGCTTCTACGATAAAACTATAGGAGATAAGTTATTTATGAAACTCCCTGATCCTTTAGGAAACATAATTCATAGAAAATACAAAGAATTGCAAATAATACCTCAATTAGATAATATATCTACTAGAGTAAAATATATAATAGAACAACTAGTAGAAAAATGTACAGAGATACAAATAGCAAAACAGTTTAAAGGAAAAGGAGAATATAGCTTCTGTAGAAACATATACACTCCTCAAAGATATGAAAAAATAGATTATAAGAAAAAAACCTAGGAAATTCTTTAAAAAGAAAAAATATTATTTAAGAAGAAGTAGTTCTAGGAAACCATATTTAAATAAAGATAAACATGTTAGAAAATTTGATAAAAATAGAGAATACAAAAATCAATTAAGTTGCTTTGCTTGCGGTAGTAATAACCATTTAGTAAGAGACTGTACAAAAAGGAATAATTACCACAATAAAGAATCTATACTAATAGATTGTGTAAATGAAGATTTACTACATATAGACGAATATGTAAGTGATACAGAAAGTATATACAGCATAATTAGCTACATAGATCCTAATAGTATAGAAAAAGATGATAGTGATTCCGATGATAATGAGTTTTTAGGAGAAATATTAGAATCCAATAAAAAATATAAAGATTGGAATGAGACTGATATAGATCAACTTGATAAATTAGAATTTATGTTAAATCAATTATGAGAAGAAAAAGCCCATCCTATAGAAGAGGAAGATATAATAAAATGAATATAAATAATTCACAAGAAGATGGCTCAGAATTAGAACTTTTAGAATATATGATTTTAAAATTCAAAGATATTATCAAAAAACATACTGATATACAAATATTTAGGGGAATAATATTAGATAGACTAGGAGATGATTTAGAATGTATAAGAAAATATAGAAGAAGACTAAAAATAGACAGTCCAAAAGATTATTTAAGCTTTTTATATACAGAAGCAGAACTTGATAATTTTGAACTAGGAAATTTCCAAGAATTATTAAATGAATAAAAATTGTGTCCATACTTGGATTAGTAATAGTGGTAGTAGTGATAAACCTTGCTTCACATGTGGACATTTTCCTGCTTTAAAATTAAGGTTTAGATGTAATACATGTTTAAATGAATTTTGTAGATTTTGCCTCATAGACAATGGCCAGCTTCCTTCAGAATCATCCTTAATACCTGAAACAAATAAAATAAACAGATATGAAACTCTAGAATTAAGAATATTATATCTAGAAAACCTAATCCAATTACTTACTGAAAGAATAAAACTCTTAGAAAATGGAACTAGATAGGAATATAATTCTAAATCATCCAGGGATACCTTTAGAAGTAAGAAATATATATAAAAAAATATATGAAAATTTAGATAATAAAAAAGATACTAAACTATCATTAAAAACAGAAGTAAAACATGAATTGTTAAGTGAAGAACCTTTACAAGAAAACCTAGGAATAGAAAATAAACCCCAACAAATAACAAGTATTAGAATACCATGTAAAATACAGATTTCAGAATGGATATTAGAAGTTGATGGCTTAATAGATACAGGATGTACCAATACAATTTTAGACAAAAAACTAGTTCCACCCCAACATATACATAATATTCCTTTAGATAAACAATTTAAGGCTGAACAAATGGATGGAAATCTTTTTACATATACTGAACAATTAGCCCCTTGCAAATTAAGTTTCATGACTTCTACATCCACCTACACCAATTATATATCAATAAAACGAATAATAAGTCTAAGAGATTTTCGGTTAAGGAAAACCCACTTTATTATAGGTTTAAACCTTATATTTCAATCCTTTTCTGGTTGTACAATAACTCCCCAAGGAATATTCTTTACAAATACCCCTTTTATAACCTATACATCAGAGTTACGAGCGAAGCGTGGTGGAATTAAACCCTGTTCTTGTAAACCATTAATAGAAGAATTAGAGGAAGAATTTTTAGATTCATTATTATGTGAAACAATAATATCAGAACCTAGTAATACCCAGCTAATAGATCCAAATTATATCTATAATCTTATATCTTCTGGAAATCTAGAAATAGATGATATTATAAGCCAGTTAGAAAAAGAAGAAATTATTGGGGAAAACCCAACTAAACACTGGGAAAGAAACAAATTATATTGTATAATTAAGGTTAAAGATCCCGAATTTAGAATACAAAATAAAAAAATAGAATCTACAAATGAAAATATTAAAGAATATGAAATGCATATAAAAGAATTATTAAGACTTAAAGTAATTAGGAGAAGTACAAGTAGACATAGAAGTCCAGCATTTATAGTAAATAAACATAGTGAACAAACTAGAGGGAAAAGTAGAATGGTAATAGATTATAGAAGGCTAAATGATAACACTATAGATGATGCCTACAATATACCAGATAAATCAGAATTAATAAATAGTATACAAGAAAGCAAAATATTTAGTAAATTCGATTGTAAATCTGGATTCTGGCAAGTAAAAATGGATATAGCAAGTATAGAATGGACTGCATTTACCTGCCCCTTAGGACATTTTGAGTGGTTAGTAATGCCTTTTGGTTTAAAAAACGCTCCTAGTATATTTCAAAGAAAAATGGATGACATTTTTGGAAAATACAGAGAATTTATCTGTATCTACATAGATGATATTTTAATACATAGTAAAAATAAACAAGAACATATTAGTCATCTTAAATTAACCTTAAGTGAATTTTTAAAAAATGGAATAGTAATTAGCAGTAAGAAGGCCCAGTTCTTTAGAAAAAATATAGAATTCCTAGGAGTAGAAATAGGAGATGGAAAAATAAAATTACAACCCCATATAACAAAGAAAATTCTAGAAACTCCAAATATAACAAACGTTAAAGAATTACAACAATTTTTAGGATTATTAAATTATGCAAGACCTTTTATAAAAAATTTAGGAAAATTAATAGGACCCCTTTATAGTAAAATATCCCTAACAGGAGTAAAAAAATTTAATACAGAAGATCATAAACAAATAGATAAGATAAAAGAAATGGTAAAAACCTTACCAGATCTAAAATTACCTTTAGATAGTGATTACTTAATAATAGAAACAGATGGTTGTGAATTGGGATGGGGAGCCATCCTCAAATCAAAACCAAATAAATATTCTTCAAAAAATGAAGAAGTAATATGTAGATATAGTAGTGGCAAGTATAAAGAAGAGAAAGTAAATAGTAGTATAGACCAAGAAATACTAGCAGTTGGTTATGCTTTAGATAGTTTTAGACTATTTTTAATTAATAAAAAAGAAATCTTAATAAGAACAGACTGTGAGGCAATAATAAAGTTTTTTGAAAATAAAAATAGTAAAAGAATAAGTCAAAGAAGGTGGTTAGCATTTAAAGATAGAATATTAAATGGAAATTATAAGGTATTATTTGAACATATTAAAGGTAAAGAAAATGAATTAGCTGATAGGTTATCTAGATTTATTTTTCTAGAACAAGTTTTAGAAAAGCCTCCATAAACTAATAGTTTGGTAATCTTGTAGATGGAAAAGCAAGCTAAATCTATACAAGCTAATCCAGTTCACCCCTACACCAAACTACCGGTATACCCTTTGGGATCTCCTTTTTCTTTTAACCTTCCTTTAACCCTGGTGTTAGATTCGCAAGAAAGGAACCTCATCGACAACATTTGGGCAAATAATCGAAATCCTTCTTTCCCCAAAATCCTTACACAACTGTGTGACTATCTTCATACTAAAAATTTGAAAATCCAGTTAAACGATCCTAACCTCAGACCAAAATCTTTGGACGCCTTTTTGGAATTACAACAAACAAACCAGATACTCTCAGGAGAGGTAAGAGATAGTCAGCAGAAAATGGAAAAATTGAAAAAAGAAAAAGAAAAAATAGAAGAAGAAAATGAAACAATGAAAAAAGAATGGGAGAAAGAATACAAGGAAAAAGAAAAAACATATGAGAAATTTCCTGAAAAATTAACCCCAGTAAAAAGTCTCATCATGGGGATAGTTTATTCAGAAAAAGATAAAGAAATGAGAAAAATAATATCTGCCCTTGAAGAGTTGGCCACTACAGATATTGCCCAAGAAAACATAAGTTTCTGTCTTACAAAATTTGAAGGACCCCACCACAAAGAATCCAAGGCTTGCATTTGTAAAGAAGGACTCTCCTTTTTACAAGCAACAATCTATTTAGAAGACTGGAAAGAGTACAGAAAAGATGATGTGATAATTTCACCAAGGATGCTATACGAATTTGGACTACTAAGAAAGATGGTCATTACGGACTTAAGCCAAATACGATACATACAGGAACTACCTTGGAAGCTTACTCATATGATTAAAAAACTAATGGAGTTCCATGAAAAATACTATGTAGTCCTTGAGTTTGCAAGTATTCCTCCATCCTTCTCAGGATATCCTGCTCCAGTTCAGCAATATATAAAGATAGACCTTTATAGGTATGGCAGGCCTAAGCCATTCAAGTGGGAAAAGGAGCTAATGTCACATCATATCCAGCTAGATATTGGAGAAAGAATAAAAAGATGGAGGGCCTATTCGATGGGAGTTGCACCTAAAAAATTTTTAGGCTGCTATCTTGCCGGAGAAGACAGTAATCTAAAAATCTTTTCTCAATGCAGTACTCGGCAGTACAAGGCTCCAATGCAAGGAACAATAATTACTAATCCAGAACTGACAGAACACCTCAAGATAACTCAGGCAATCTGGTTAGAGCACACCTTTGGAGACTACCGCACAAAAGAAGATTTTTATGATTTCAGGGGTCTAGATGATGATGCTTTTGATGATATTGGAGAAGAAAATCTTATGAACGCAATGGAAGGGTAAAATAATAATTTCCGTCTTTAGTCACTACCCTTGAAAAAGGGAAAAACTGTACGGAAAATATTATCTTTAAGGGTATTATGGTAATTAGCCCAAACCATATCCTCTATATAAGAAGTGTTTGGAGGTCTGTAAGAGTGTGTGTGAGAAGTGTTGTAAATCTTTTGGTGTGTGAAGAGTCTGAGTGAGAAGTTTGAGTGTTCTTGTAATCTTCAAAGTGTTCAAGTGAGTTACTTCTTCAAATAAAGAGTAGTAGTTTTTTAAAGATATATAGCAGATAGTCTTATGGTAGCTTAAACCTTCTTCCTGAAAGGGAAAAGGAAAGCTTAGTAGGAAAGATCCTTATGTAGGGAAAGAAAGGGTGCTCTGAGTGAAGTAAGCTGTTCAACAACTGACCAGATTGAATACTTAGAAACAAGAGCTACTTAAGGCATATCTACTAGAGGCTAAAGAACCGGCGAAGAAAGTACCCGTTGAAGCAAGTGGATGCTGTAAGGGGAAAAGAGTAGCGTAGGTGTGATGCCTCTTGATATATATGCCTTGGTAGAATTCTATTTCTATTTCTGGTAAGTCTTGGATCAGGAGTTGCAGACTGAAAAATTTGGAAGCTAGGATATTTTAAGAAGGAAAAATAAGGATCTGTCCTCTAATGCATTCCTGAGTACTGAGTAAGGAAATTTTTATCATGATATCTCTTGCTATAGATAAAAGCTTAAAACTAGTTTCTTTAGTAATTATTGTTAATTTAATTTCAGTAATCTTAGTAGTAAATCTAATTTTTGAATTTATAATATCTGTAGTTAATAAGTTTATATTTGTAACAAGTTTAATGATTTCAGTAATTATTAATTCCCTTGGGTTATGCTACGGCGAGAACCCATGGAATATATATTTCCTTTAGTAGCTTTAATGATTATTAATTCCCTTGGGTTATGCTACGGCAAGAACCCATGGAATATATATTTCTTTTAATACCGCAATTATTATCTTTACAATTATTTAATGTTCCAATTATTGTACTTACTATTATTATTTAAGTTTGCTGCAATTATTTGGTGTTCCAATTATTGTACTTACTACTATTATTTAGTTTGCTGCAATTATTTGGTTTGTTAATCTTTATAATTAGACTTCAATTATTTAGTGTATTATCTTTACAATTATTTAATGCATCACTTATAACTATGATAAGGCAAGTATATGAGTACGTGAGAAATATATATATAAGTAAATATTACGAATATTATTTCAATAATAATATGTCTCTTATACCACAGTTAGAATTATTGTATAATATATTATTAGAAATAAGAAATATTTACGATGATTATGGACCTTATGTTAGCACAGAACCACTTAGATATAATTTATAAGAATCCTAGGGCTCCTCTTCTAAGGTATTTCATTGACTTTAGAAGTGTAGATTAAGGAAATCTCTAAAAATCCTCCCCCTTCAACATAAGACTTGGATATTAAGAAAACATTACTTTTTACAAGAACATCTCCTTAGAATGGAATTCTTAGAAAATAAAAAACAAGAATTAATAGAAAAGTATAATAGTATAAATAGTTGTTTTTGTTAAAAATGATATTTTTACTAGCAAAAACAATAGAAGAAATAGATTTAATAACTTTTATTTTTATTATTATTATTATTATATAGTAATGAGTTTTGACAATTATATTTTTTAAAATATTTACGTATTAAAATAAAATAATTGTTATAAATAAATATTTAACTTTAATGGGTCACCAAATCTCAAAATTTTTCTTAATATCATTAATTGTTATAAATTAAGTTTTCTTAATTAATTGTTGAATCATTCTTTGTCTATTATTACGTCGTTTCGTCAAACATGTAGTGATCATGATTGTCATTACATAGAAGTAGCATATGATCATTGTGCAATAAAGTGAACTTGTCTAATCTTGGTCATCATGTCAAATCTAAAGTTAACATTAACACATACATTAATTCCAATATGAATGATCGGATGAGAATATCAAATAAATAAACTGTCTTGCATAGCCATATTCAAGATTAGCAGGGTTTTGTTTTTGTTCATTCATACATATTTTTACTTTTTTGATGAAATACTATAGCACAATTAAACTAGATTGCTTGAAAATATTAGTGCAAAAATAAATCAAATGTTACCACAAATTTAAAATTCAATTGGTTGCATGTTCTCCAACCACACACAATCACATACAAACAGGAACGGTACTAAGTGGGGCTAGCAGGGGCTTCAACCCCTCTTCAGCCACTGATAATTTTTTTTTGTGTGTGGCTAGAGACCAAGAAGAGTTGAAAAACCCATAAACCAGCCCCCCTTGGAGCTTGGCCAGCCCCTATGAATGTGAAACGAATGAAGAAAAAGAATGAGAGAAGAATGAAGAAGAAGGCTAGCCCCTCTGCCCCTGTCAAACGAATGAAGAAGAAGAATGAGAAAAGAATGAAGAAGAATGAAGAAGAAGAAAAAAACCAATCATTTAGTGGCTTGGAGGTGGGCCCACAAGCCCATTTATCAACTTCACTTTTCACTTTTCAGCCTTTTTTTTTCAAATTTTAATTAATATTTTTAATGGAAAAAATTAAAAACTAGTGTATTTGGGCTGGGCCTTTGTGCAATTGAGTGGGTTGTGGACCTTGTTTGTAATAAAATCAAAAGCTTGGCCATTGAGAGGGTGGTTCACTGCTTTGTAATAAAATTCTGAATATGGTTAGTTTGAGTCAAACAATCTAAGACTAAGAGCCTTGGAGATAATAGTGAGTATATTACATTATTATTATTTTTATTATTGGAATGAGAATGAATTTATTACTCCTTGAAATGAGAATGAATGTATAACATTCATGGGTGAAAAAATAGACATGAATGTTAAACTTCATTTTTATAAATATGCCCACAATGTGTTTGATTAAATGCCTCAATGAGTTAAAATGTTGAGAATATCAAATAAATATCAATATATATATATATATATATATATATATATATATATCATAATATATATTAGTATATATGTATAATTAAATAATGTTTAGTGTTAAATCTACATAGCAAAATGTATAACAAGATAGACTTCAAGACTAGTTATACCAATTACTAAAGGTTTCATATTCATTGACACATAACAAAATGAATTCAATAACATAACAAAATTGGTTTCATAAGATATATTTGATCATTTAAATGCATGAATGTTAGCATTACCATGTTCAAATAATTTTGTTTTTGATTCTTCTAATGATGTTAGTTGTGTTATGATTAATGTTTTTTGCTTGTTATTTTTTATAGTCTATAATTAAAGTTTTTTTACTTATTTTTTTATAGATCATGGACAAATTTTTGATCAAACGACCAAGGAGTGAAGAGGCATCAAATACTCCTAAAGTACCATTGGTCTCTAAATTAAGCGTGGAGAACATTAATACAAATTTTAATCTCAATGACATTGTTAGTGACCCCGGATTAAGAAAACCAATTGAAGACTTTGATATTGGGATTAGAGATCAAGTTAGAAGAGAGTATTTGACTAGAGACCCATGTCAACCAATTGGCCATAATTTTCCACAGAAAGATTTTGGCAAACAAAAGAGAAGTTTTCAAGATGCTTGGTTTAAACAACATCCATGGTTGGAGTATAGTATGACAAAAGGTTCGGCATTTTGTTTTTGGTGTTTTCTTTTCAAGCCAAGTAGAGGAAGCTGAATGGGAGAAGATGCATTCACCAAAATGGGATTCAATAATTGGAACAAAGCATTGGAAAAATTCGTAGAACATATTGGTGCCGTAAATAGCATGCGTAATGATGCTAGAGTAAAATTTCAAGGGTTCCAAAGTCAAAGACAAAGTGTATCACACTTGTTGGATGCGTATTCACATGAGATGGAGATTGCATATCGTATTCGTTTGACGGCGGTTTTGGCTGTGGCTCGTTTTCTATTGAAGCAAGGTTTACCTTTCCGTGGAAATGATGAGTCTTCACACTCACTAAACAAAGGCAATTTTCTTGAGTTGCTTGAGTGGTATAGCCTACGGAATGAAGAGGTTTGGAAGAAAGTCAATCAAAATGCCCCTGGAAAAAATCAATTGACTTCCCCGAAAATTCAAAAGGAGTTGGCAAATGCTTGTGCAAAGGAGATTACACGTGTTATTATTGATGATATTGGTTATAGTTATTTTTCTCTTATGATTGATGAAGCCCCAGATGCCTCAGTAAAACAACAAATGGGAGTTGTTTTGCGATATATTAATAAGAATGGGCATGTGATTGAGCGATTCCTTGCATTGGTTCATGTCCATAATACCTCTGCTATTTCTTTAAAAAATGCTATTGATTGTTTGTTTGCTAAACACAAGTTGTCTCTTTCAAGGTTAAGAGAGCAAGGATATGACGGGGCTTCAAATATGCGAGGTGAATTCAATGGTTTGAAAACACTTATTTTAAGAGAAAATCCATATGCAAGATATGTACATTGTTTTGCTCACCAACTACAATTAGTAATTGTTGCCGTTGCTAAAGACAATCGAATTGTGAGTGATTTTTTTCAATATGTTAATATGATTGTTAATGCCACCGGAGCATCATGTAAAAGGAGAGATCAACTTCGGCAACATCATCATGATAAATTGGTTGAGTAATTGGAGAAAGTAGAGATAGTTAGTGGCAAAGGAAAAAATCAAGAATCCAGTTTAGCAAGACCGGGGGATACTCGTTAGGGATCGCATTACACTACCATTCTCCGGCTAATTTCTATGTGGACCTCAATTTTAGAGGTACTCCAAAATGTGCATGATGATGGTGCTTCTAATGATAATAGAGGCATAGTAGCAAGTTTGATTGACAAAATGGAGAATTATAAGTTTGTGTTTGTGATGTACTTGATGAGGCGTTTATTGGGGATGACAAATGAGTTGTCACTTGCCTTACAACAAAAGGATCAAAATATTGTTCAAGCCATGCGATTGATTGAAACGGTAAATGCTCGACTTCAACATTTTAGGGAGACATGTTGGGAGGAATTTTTGGGGGAGGTTACCTCTTTTTGTAAGGAGAACTCAATCGATGTGCCTAATATGGAGGATAATATGCCAATTCGTGGTCGTTCTAGGCGGGAAGGACAATTCATTACTCATTTTCACCATTATCGTGTAGAGATTTTTTGTGAGGTAATTATTTTTGTATTTATCATAAATCTCATTAATTTATTCTTTTTATTAATATTTTCTATATATTTCAATGTTAGGTTATTGATTTGATTTCTCAAGAAATGCACAACCGCTTTCCTGAAGCTAGCACTGAGTTACTTCTTTTGGTATCATGTCTTGATCCAAGGGACTCATAAGCTACTTCGTCTTGCAGAGATGTATCCTGAAGACTTCTCGGTGACTAAACGTATGATGCTTGAGGATCAACTTGCTACTTTCATTTATGATGTGCGACATGATGATGATTTTGCAAATATTGGGGACTTGGGAGGTTTTGCTATGAAGATGGTTGATACTGGAAAATGTGCTATTTTTCCACTCGTTTATCGCTTTATTGAGTTGGCATTGGTTTTGCCAGTTGCGACAGCTAGTGTTGAGAGGGCATTTTCGGCAATGAATGTTGTGAAAACTGACTTGCGCAACTAAATGGGAGACGAGTGGATGAACGATGGCATGATTGTCTATATTGAGAAAGAAGTTTTTGCAACTATCGACAATGAGACAATTCTACAATGTTTTCAAAAAATGCAAATTCGTCGTATGCAGTTACCTCCTCTAAGTAGCATGCGTCACACAGATGGTAGTTCTAGCTCAAGTGTGCATAGATAAACGTTTTATGTTTTATGTAATTGTTTTAATTATTATGTAGACTAAATTTTTTTTTTTTTACATTTTACCTTCAGCCCCCCTATCAATTAATCCTGGTTCCGTCCCTGCATACAAAGCAAAAGAAATTCATTCCAAATAAGTCTTCATAAAAAAAAAAACACCCCCTTTTGAAAATAGGAAACATCCATCCCTTCTACTTCTACAAACATGGTTCTCTCAATTTTCTCATTTTAACTTATCAAAGCATTTCAGCAAGTTAGCATCTCACTAAATTTCAACAAATTCCCCATTTTAAAGCATACTGCATTAGACCAGTCAACAAAAATATCCATAACAATTTCATGAAGATTTGCTAACAAAAATTAATGATTTATTCCAACAAACAAAAATTTTCATTCCACTAACTCGTCAAGCAACTACACAACCTTTTCGATAAGTTAACCCAGACAAATTGCAAAGAAATTACTAAAAATTAGAAGATAGAAAAGATCCAACGATTCAAACATAAATCAAAATGCATATTTAAAACCTAAAAAGACATTGTAGATCCATTGCGAAGGTCAAAGTTCTACCAAAACAATATCGAAAAAAAAAACACTAGAAAGATCCTTTAAAAAAACCAAATGAACTCACCGGATTATAGCCATAATGGTTCATGTTCCCTCATAGCCGTCAGGAAGATGAAGAGACAATACTATCATTACTTGAGAAGTTTTTTGACTAAGGTAATATTGTTATTTTACTATTTAGGAATCCAAAATCTCCTAATTCGCTGGTGATTGTGAATCGCTCCACACAAACCCTTCACTCATTCCTCATTCCTCTTCTACTCCCATTACTTCACACCCAAACAAAGGCATAGTGCCTATTCCACTCACGCCAACCAAACACGCCGTATCACAAATCCTTCTCACTCATTTAATAAAGTCAAAAATCTAGGATTTGAGCATATATAGGGTGACATTTAAAGTTTGGACATGCGTATACAAAGAGATTGAAGCTTTGAAAATATATATATACACACACATGTGAATGATGGAATGAGGAAAAGAAAAACATCAGAAAAAAAATAATGAGACAACTACTTGTGCTTAATCAATTTCATTCCTTATCACTTTCACTAGTGTTACAATATAGAGACAGTAAGCAATCGGCTATTTCCCTCTCCTTATCAAGGCTGAATCAATCCTGATTTGTGATAATTCAATAGTTAATAGATAATAATTAAATAAATGAAAGGTTAAAGATCATAGTTATTTATTGAGTTGAGCACCACACAGCTGAGGATCGTGAGATCAAAGAGTTCATCAACTTAAGATGTGAGCAAAACTTTAAAATTGCAACCTGTCTCTTTTGCTATCACCCCTTAAAAATAACAGAAATATGGCCTGTTTCATTATGTTTTTGTTTTTATATTTTTTGAATAGTCTTACAAAACATTTGGAACTAAAAAAAATTGAAAAACTTGTTTGTGAAAGTATTTTGAAAACAAATCTAAAACCAAAAATACAAAAACTCATTTGGAAAACTTTTTAGAAGCAGGTTTTAAAAACAAAAAAAAATAAAAAAACTTGTTTGGTTTAGTTATTTTATGTAATTGATATTATTTGAAGTTTTTACAATAATTTAATAACATATGGTTTTAACGAACTAGTATAATAATATATATTTTTTTAATAAAAAATCCCCAAATAGGATTGGAATTGCTTTTATATTTAATTATTTGTACTTTATAAGTTTAAAAAATTTTTAAATTCAAACATTTTAAATGTTTCTCTATTTTGTTTTTGTTGTTTTTAAAAACAATACTTTAGAGAACAATTTTTTGTGTTTTATTTTTTAAAACAATTTTAATCTTTGTGTTCAGACCAAATAAGCTCTTAATCTTTGTATTCAGACCTATTATTATTAGTGGAAATTGCCAAAAAAACCCCATAAGTTTGCGATATGGCCAAAAACACCCCGTTAATTTCTCAATACCTAAAAACCCCTTCATTTTCAAATCAATGTTTTCCAACCCCCCAAAGTTTGCAACGGACGTTAACGGAGTTATGTTTGAATTTTATGGACGAAATTACCCTTTCTTGCATGGGAAGTCGTTACACTGGAACTTTTGAAAGGTGGGGTAGTTTCCTTTAGGGTGATCCCAAGGCACGTCCGTATACGCCTTTCTTCTCGAACACGCCTCATCGGCTTTTCCATTTTTGAATTTGTCTCTGCGTGGACATCATCCGCAACTTCAGTTCTCAAAACACTGAATCACTCGTGGCAAGCATTCGGCACTTTCATCAGTTCGCAGTTCAAGGTATTGAAGAAGTTGTGTTTTAAGTAAGGGTTTTATTTGAACCACTATGTTATACAGAGATATTCGTCGGCTTTGTTTTGTGGTTCTGTTTTTATCGGAAGACACTGAAGTATGCGTGGGAATTTCTCGGCTGGGGTTTTTTTAGTCTGCAGGCAGATTTGTTGGCTAGGGTTTTGGCTTGTCTTACATTTTCGGCTGTGTCCACGATCACCGAAAGAGTTTTAGGTTGTTTTCATACGGTTGCAGTTTGTAAAATGAGTTTTCCGTGTAAGAAATGGGTTCTTGTTTAAAACCTTAGGTCTCTGTTTAACGATTCATATCTCTGTTTAATAATTGAGCTTTCCGCTTAACATCGTATATCTTTGTTTAACAATTGATGTCTCCGCTTAACAAATGTTGTCATTGTTGCAGTCTTGTGATTATGGCGGTAAACCTAGTCAACGACAGATGCTACTTGACACCGGTGGTGGGGACATTGGCCGAATTGAAAGTCCACATGACCTCTCGACATTGGGAGATCATCCAAAGGACACCGTTCGCGGCATTCACTGAGGTGGAAGCTGTATTCCAGGAGAGGGCCGTTCTGGATTCGCTTCTGCAGAGGTACGATGGCAGCACCAATAAATTTAGGATCGGGGGGAGCCTGCTAAGCTTCAGGCCTGAGGATGTGGCTCTGATTCTGGGTCTGCGTTGCGACAGAGACGCGGTCCAGTTTAAGAATAAGAAAACATAGTCAGCATTCGAGGGAAGGTATTTATCAAAAAACTACGAGAGACACCGAGAGTCCATCAAGGCCACTCTCCATCGACTTGTGGGACAGAGGGGGGAAGAGGAAGATTTCGCGAAACTCTTGATGGTGTACCTCATGGGGACAGTCCTCTTCCCGACTACCTCATCCTTGGTGCCCAATTGGATCGTCGATTATGTCGATGATCTACCAGGCATGGGGCTTTACGCATGGGCGCAGGCGACGCACAAATGGCTTATGGAGGACGACCCACAAGTTGCAACTCGAGTGCAAGCCAGATGCGCGGGGGGGAAGGTAAACACGGGGTACATTAAGGGTTGCTCCATCGTGCTGTGCATCTGGTTTTACGAGGTGACCGGAACCGGAAAAAAAGTCCATTTCGGCAAGACCCCAAGGGTGCTGTGCTACGGTGAAAGTACTTACCGGAAGCATGCAACGATAGAAACCAGTTGGGCAGCTCTCGAAGGAAAAGAGATACTAAATCATGAACAATGTGTGTAGAATGAGTAGTTAATGTTTAATTATAGTCGTTCCCATTTAACAACTGTGTAGTTGTGTTCAACTTTAGGTGTCTGCGTTTAATATTATTAGTCTCCGTTTAACTATGTGCTATACCGTTTACGTGAACATGTCAAATGTTTAAATACGCATGTTTTTTATTCAATTGAATGGTTTGACTGAGATTGTTTTGTTTACGTATGTTAGTTTCCGGAGCTTGTCCCTGCGAATGCTGAGGAGGAGATATTTGTTCGGGCCAGCCGGCGGAGGGATACTATTGCGCCGGAACCAGTTGCTCGAAGGCAAGAGGAGAGGGCAGCTTCTTCAGTGCGTGATCGACGACGCTGGTCCCCCACTTCCAGCCCAACACGCAATCCTCGGCGTCGGGTAAGCCCTCCACTACCCTGGCCGACGGCAACACCCCACGCTCCGGCCGCGACAACGTCAGTTCCCCCGATCGCCACAGCCCCCCCGTCCGCGGCAGCCCCCGCCACGGCAGTAGGCGACGAAATCACTTCAGTGTTTTTGCAGGCGTGTCAGGTGATGATGAACGCTTTTGCCCAGCTTGTCGCTCGGGTTGAGGCATTAGAGGCACGGTTTTAGTCGACTGCACCGTTTGGCCAAATAAAGGAAGGGTCCGGGGTGGAGGGGGCGTCGGAATTAGGTGACGAGGACTTTATCGGGATGGCCATTCCAAGACGGCAACGTTTGAAGAGGCTTACGAAAAAGGCGAAAGCAATAAAGCCTCTCTGTTCACCACTTGCAAACGATGAAATAATAGCAGCACCATCGGCGGCCGATGCTGTTGTTGTGTCCGATGCCGTTGCGACCGCCGCGCTTGAGGATGCCTCCGAAATCCCCTTCCCGGTGTAGCCGGCGGCCGACGGTGGCGCATCGAGGGTGGTGGCCACAATCCCTGAAGAAGATGAACCAGCCGAGGATGTGTCTCCCCTTGATGATGTTGCCTTGGCCGCGGTTGAGAAGACCGTTGCCTCTATTGTGAAGGAAATCCTGCACACGGAGGAACAGGCGACCGACAGTGCCGCATCCAATGTAGCCGCGATCCCGCAACAGCAAAAACCATCTACGGATGAACCCAAAGCTGTTGAGGAGGGGCAAGGGAACGTCACCGAAAACAAAACGAAAGCTATGATCATTGCCAACCAGCAATATGAAGAAGTTCGGAAGGACTTCGTTCCGAAGAAGAAAAAATACGCTGGTCAATCGCGCCTCGGCATATTCGAGCAGGAGTTTATCAAGATCTTCCTCAACTTCCCCATGGACACGTAAGTGTGTTATTTTTTATGTTTTTGTTTGCATACAGATGTTCCCATTTACGTTTTGGCTTTTGCATTTAAGAGTATATAATTACCGTTTACGATCGTGCTTTACCATTTAACTTTCCGAGGTACTGTTTAACTGTATACGTTACCGTTTAAGATTATACGGTTACCGCGTAAGATTTAGTGTTCTGTTTTAATTACACCTGTTGCCGTTCAACCGCAGGGCCGTCGTATGGAGGAATGACTATATCAGCACTACACGGGCCAACCTCTTCGTGCTACTCGACGGGAAGGAGATGGTGACGGATGATGTGATGGACGTCTTCGTGTGCATAATACAAAAGTCACTGACCAAAGTACCATATCCCTACAAGAAGCACGCCTCCATCACAAGACCACTGGCATTGTTTACGTCAAAGCAGGAAGACGCACACGAGACGACTTTAGCTATGATCGGAGATGCCACCAAAGTCGTTCATAACGTTGACATTGATATCCTTCCCATAATCATGAATGGCCACTTTCATGTCGTGGTGCTCGACAGTAACAAGCAAGAGTACAGGCATTACACCTCATGCCAAAGTGAAGTGTACGACAAAGACGCGGTTGCAATGGTAAGTTCTTTGCGAACTGAATGTATCGATCCATAGAGTTTCATAGATGGTTGTTATTTTAACCTCAAGTTGTACATCTCGACAGCGGGAACTATTTGACACATGTCTCGAAATGGAGTATGGAGAGACGGTGACCAAACATTACCCGCTTGTTCATGACAATGAAACACCGCGACAAAAAAAGGAAGTGTCGACTGCGCCATGTATGTCATGGTGTTTATAAAGCAATTACTCCAGGGCGAGAAACTACACATAACGCGTACGGAACTATCTTATCTGAGATTGAAGCACACTGCCCTCATACTTAAGGAAGGGCGCGCGGCCGACATCCAACAAAAAGGGATCCCCCACCACCTTCGGTGAAGTAGAATTCTTTATCTTTATCACGGCCATTCTTTAACAAATGTAAAGCAATTTTGTCTTTGTTGTTTAAATTTAGTATTTGGCGCTATTCTTTCAAATGCAATTCATTCTTTCAAAATATTGTCTTACAGTTTCCTTTCACGGTTTCGTTATAAAGTTAACTACATATGCTTAGACGACGCTGCCGCTATTGAAACATACATTTACGTTTGAATTATAAGGTTTCCCGTTTAACCACGGGAGTTACCGTTTAAGGCCAGCCGTCTCTGTTTAACTCGTACTCGTACCCGTTTAACAATCGCCTTTCCTGGCCAACATTCGGTGACCACATCCAATTCGGCTAGTCTCCATTTAACTTCCGCTGTCTCTGTTTAACTATCAACGCTTGAACACAAGCCAGACTTTCTCCATCGAGCGAAGTTGAAGGACCAAGCTTCAACAAAACCACCTAATGCCTAACAAGGGTTAAAGGCAAAATACGTGCTGATGTTTGCTAGTTTTTGTTTTGTATTCAACTCGGCGTTCTCGTCTGAGGTGCCAGACTTTGCAATGTAAATATACCATCTTCTGTTCATCGTCTGTATGGCTTTGTACTTCGCATTCTTGGCTTGAGTTGCAATTGTAACCAGGGTTTCGTTATAAAATTAACTACCTATATTTAGACGACTCTGCCGCTATTGAAACATACATTTACCGTTGAATTATAAGGTTCCCCGTTTAACCACGGGAATTACCGTTTAAGGCCAGTCGTCTCTGTTTAACTATTGGTCCTACCCCTTTAACTATCGCCTTTCCTTGCCAACATACGGTGACCATATCCAATTCTGCTGGTCTCTAGTTAACTTTCGCTGTCTCCGTTTAACTATCAACGCTTGAACACAAGCCAGACTTTCTACATCGAGCGAAGTTGAAGGACCAAGCTTCAACAAAACCACCTAACGCCTAACAAGGGTTAAAGGCGAAATACGTGCGGATGTTTGCTAGTTTTTGTTTTGTATACAACTCGGCGTTCTCGTCTGAGGTGCCAGACTTTCCAATGTAAATATACCATCTTTTGTTCATCGTCTGTATGGCTTTGTACTTCGCATTCTTGGCTCGAGTTGTAATTGTAACCATGTTTTCGTTATAAAATTAAGTACATATGCTTAGACGACGCTGCCGCTATTGAAACATACATTTACCTTTGAATTATAAGGTTCCCCGTTTAACCGTTTAAGGCCGGCCGTATCTGTTTAACTAGTGGTTGTACCACTTTAACTATCGTCTTTCCTGACCAACATACGGTGACCATATCCAATTCTGTTGGTCTCTATTTAACGTTCATTGTCTCTGTTTAAATATCTACGCTTTAACACAAGTTAGACTTTCTCCATCGAGGGTTTCGTTATAAAATTAAGTACATCCGTTTACGTTTCAGAGTCTTCGTTTAACATTAGGCGTGTCTGGTTAAAATATTGTGCCTCTGCTTAAAATTATGAACTATGGTTGCAGTAAACAGACATCATTAAGAAAAAACAACTTTTCATTTAGCATAGAATTTCCATTTCCGAAAATAGCATAAAACAGGAGTTATTGTCTTTCAAAACGAAAACTAAGGGAGGGTAAAACTATTATTCGTCCCTTTTTTGCCGCCTTCACATCTTGGAGCAGCTTCGCGACGTGGGCCCTTCTCTTCTTGATACCTTCCAGTTTTGCAGCAGCAAACACTTCCTTCGCAGCTAGCTCGTGGAGGAAGTCTTCGAATAACCACTCCAATTCGTCGTTGCTGGAGTGGTGTGGATGGAATGAAAGCCCTGCTGGAGTGCAGGCGGCAGCAGCGGCAGCGGCGGATGGCGCTGCGGGAGCATCGGGGGACAAATCGGGGGGCGGAGCATCTATTTCCTCCCCACTGGACGAGGGGCACAGCTGCTTTAACGCGCTCTCGGCAACAAGGTTTTGGGCCTGCTTGGAAGTTGTCGCAGGCTCAGCACTAGAGAAGGAGGTACCGCCGACCGACACCGTCGTGAGAAAGACGGGGCTGTGGTCGGGGCCTTCCCTGACGGTGGAGTACTCAGGCGAGGGCAGTCGCCTCTTCTGGCAGAGCTCATTGAGGAGAGACTTATACATTGTCTTAGGCTTGGATATATCTGGATGTTTAAATCCGTCTCAGTGTCTTGTTTAAATAGAAATCTCAGTGGTTGGCGTTTGAATTCAATTGCCAGCGGTCATCGATGCGCCTTTACAGTAATCAAATTCCGCAATGGATTAATGAGATTAATTGCCATCGGTTATCGATGAGGGCGGTAACAGTTATCGATGAGGTGACATCTGACGTTTCGAATTCGAAAATCAAATTAACGTGAGTAAGTAGTAATACAGTTCAACGAAGGGAGTTCAAATTCAAATTATTCTTTCCCAATGACATGGCCACAGCATGATTACATACATGTGTGAGTCCAACAGCTGTACTCTTGTGTAACTGAGTTAAATTGGTTAAATGTCAACTGTATTGCTTAAATATCACGAACTATATTTAACATCACCCGTCTCTGCCTTACGAACCGCGTATCCATTTAACATCACCCGTTTACGTTTAACATTCGGTGACCCCATCCAAGTTACAAAGAACGAGAATTAAAATGCTAATTCACCTGTTTAAATACAAAAAGTAAACATGCAAAACTTATTTGTCCCATTTAAGAATTATTCTTACGCGATTTCATTACAAGATTCCGAATGGCTGCCAACACTTCAGTTCAAACGAAACCGTGCGCTTTTTAATCGGGAGGACTACTTCTTACGCGATAACTTCAAAAGAAATTAGAACTCCGTTTGTAAACAGTATGCACATTGTTTAAAATAAGTCTTGTGCTAATTAAATAGTAATTAACATACCGAACTAGATAATGAAGCTCTCCATGTTTATAAACAGGGGTCACTTGCAATACCTATGAAGCACTGTCCGGATAAACGACTATGTTTCTATTTTCACATTCCGCGAATAAGGTGAAATATGAATGAATCCCAAAATGAAGTGGTCTATGTTCAAATAATCGTTTAAGTTTCAGTTATCATATGAAAAATAAAGTACTATCCTTTTAAATATTTGCGTCACCGTTTAACAAATATGAATCCCGTTTGATTTACTGTGTTCCTGTTTAAATATGTGTGTTACCAGTTAAGATCAATACTTACCGTTTAATCTCAGGAGCCTCCGTTTAACTATATACGTCCCTCTTTAAATAGCAAAAGTTTACACTCAGACAAATGCCTTTCAATTCATAAATTAATCCTTCACAATGTTGTTAGTCGACGATGGTTTCATTGCAAGATCTTCGATTGTGCCCGGACGCGTGGCAACGGCTGCAATGTAACTCGCGGACCTCAAATGCTTGGGACTCGATCCTCCTTCATTTAGGACGCCCAGGCTACCTTCTCGTCACAGGCGGCCGCAAACGCAGATCATTGTCGAGTATGGGAAATATGGCTTTCTTATACGTCAGCTTGTAAGTGTCGACGGTGAAGTAGCCGCTTATAAAACGATGGACGTTCGTGTTCGTCTGCATTATTGCAGCGCAAGCGTGCTTGCACGGGATACCAAAAACTTTCCATCTGTGACATGAGCAAACTCGGGTGGCAAGATTTACAGAGGTTCTGCACTGGTCAATAACTTCGTAACAGTCATCGACACAGCGACCAACGTGAGGAATTCGGCTGTCCGCAACAAGCGCCTCAACCTTCGAATGTATGTCCGGGCATAAGTAGGTCTCCCATTTGTTCGCTTGCTCACGGCGAGTGCATAACATGCGCATCAACTTGAACCTGCACAACGAAGATCATAAAGTTTGAAGAAATTGAAGTGAATATATTGATACTTAAACAGAAAGACAAATCGTTAAACGGTATTGTCAAAAATTAAACGTTACTCCCGAAAGTTACACGAAGACAATTATATTGAAACACTTATGTGGTATTTTAAATATGGATAATGTGTGGTAAATGATAAAGCAAAAGTTTAAGCGGTATAAACGAAAAAAAGTCGACTACCTTATCGCGTCGACCATTTTCGTCACCGGCAAATGACGAGCTTCTTTGATCCAAGCATTGAACGACTCCGCGACGTTTGAATACATCTCCCCCCAGCGTTCGCCTTTGAACAGATAATTCGACCAATGTGCCATGTCCGACTTATGAATCAACCACTGATAGGCTTCGGGTGATGCGGCCTGCGGTTCATTGACTGTGTCATCGAATTCTTTAGCCGTCGATTCCCACGCAATGCGATAGTATATAGACCAGCACTCCTCTCTCAATGCCTTCCCAAGTCTGACATTGGCTTTCATAAAATTGGCCTCCAAGTGTCGAAGGCAGTACGCATGTGGGGATGAAGGGAAGACTCTAACAATCGCGTTGACAATGCCCTTTGACTTGTCCGACACGAATGTAATTATCTCCTCGTAATCGCCCTCGTCGTATAAAGCATCACCTAACTTGGAAATGAACCACGTCCAGTTGGCGTCGGTCTCGTTGTCGACAATAGCGAAGGCGACATGGAAGAAGCCATTGTTCCCATCTTTACCTGTGGCACCCAACAGAGTACCCCGGTACTTTCCCAGGAGGTGGGTACCATCGAGAAACAGCAGCGGCCTGCATGCCCGCTTGAATCCCAAAATGCACGTGCTGAAAGAGAAGAACGCACGCTTAAACCGATCACCATCTCTATCCACAAACGTGATGCTGCCGGGGTTCGTCTCAACCACCTTATCGACGTACCGAAGCAACAAGTCGTAGCTGGAGACATCGCTGCCGTCGAGGGTCACCCGGGCATGTTCTTTTCCCAACCAAGCCTGCTTGTATGGAATGTGGACACCATTCTTCCGCAACATGTCCTTCTGAATGTCGATGGCCTTGTACAAGGGCGGTCCTTGAGCTTCTGGATCACTCGTGCGCTTACCCATTTTTTGGACGCCTAGCCAATTCGACCGCCGCAAGTGTGTGACGGGTCCATTGTCTTGATTCTGAATGTATTTCTGTTATATTCCTTTGATGCGTGCACGCGTCATTCACAACCACTGGCAGTGCATTCCACAGTGACTCGGTGTTTTTCGTTCTTTACAAATTTGAAGTCAAAGTTCCGTTTGATGGCAAAATTTCGAAGTGCGTCTCTGAAATGTTCAACGCCTTCAAAACGCTGTCCGACGTCCAACGACAGCATTTCAGGTTGTTCTAACGATGAAGGTACGCATGCAAGACCGTCAGGGTCGCTATGAGGTGGAACAGAAGCGCTCCCAGATTCCGAATTCCTGCCAACACTTCAGTTAAAACGAAAACGATCAGGATTTAAGCATAAAATCATTTTGTTAAACGGTAAATATAAAATTGTAAACGTTACAAACGAAAGTTAAACAGAGACTCCATAATGTAAACGGTATTGTAAATAGTTAAACAGTAACGTGAGAACTTACACGGTGAACCCCAAAATTAAACGATAACTTGTCTAACTTAAACAGAGAAGGGAATTACTAACAAATACCTAACATACACAACTACATAACTGTGTGGGACTACCACATTACCACGAGAGGATCTCGTTTTCAGTAGGATGCGATGCCGCGCCATCCGTCTCGACAACAAGATCAACTACACCGCCTTTTAAGATGGAGAAAACATGACACATGCGCTGGAAGTCGACCTCGTTCTCTATCGGGCAAACTGTATTATGTCCATCGGGTGTGACAAACTTCACCCTCACACGGGAAGTATCGAGACCCCATCTCTGACATATCTCAGCTAACACAACCTCCCAAGTAGTCAGCGCCGTGAACATGAGCACTCGTCCCTCCCCGTTGTATCTAGCAATAGCACAAAAACTCTCCATAACACCGGAGAACGGGCAGACCTCATATGCGAAAGAGAAGAAGAAGAAGAAGAAGAAGAAGAAGAAGAAGATGTAATTGACCTTCTAAACTCTCTTTCACAAAAAGCCAACATGAAGGGGAAAAAAACCCACAATTGTGTGCATTAAGGGCGGACATGACGTGATGTGATCGGGCGGGTTTTTTCCCACAATTTCCAAGGGCAAATATGGAATTTCATGCCAAAGACACATTTAAAGTGACGGGCAGGGCGTAGACGGGAAGTAAACTATAACGGAGGGGTTGTCCGGGGTGTGTAAAAGTTGGAGAGGGTTTTTAGGAAGTTTGAAAATTCGCGAGCGATGAACAGTAATTTTCCCTTATTATTATTATTATTATTATTATTATATGAAACCCGGATCCGCTTACATTCCCTCCAGATCTGACAACGAGATAAGAAGCGTGGAACAACGAATTCATTCCTCTTATGGCGATCCTTCGCGGGTTCACTTCTATCTCAAAACCCCAAAAGCTCCACCATTTCCCCCAATCCAGGGTTCTAATCCTTGCCAAATCCCTGATTTCCATTCCCAAATCGATTTCTAGGGGTTCCAGTATCATCCACAATGCCATCCGATCGAGCTCCATCCCCAAAGCAGCTATCTTTGCGTTCTCAGAAACCGAGAACAAGGTTAGGCTTTCCGAAGAGCTTTGCAAAGAGACGGAGGAAACGCTAGAGTGGCCTTCCATCTGCGCGCAAGTCTCCTCCTTTGCTTCTACGGCCGCAGGACGTGCTGCGTGCCAGCGTGGTGGTCTTCCGAGTGGCCAGGATCTGGCCGAGAGCCAGAAGCTGTTGGACCAGACTGCGGCGGCTGCCCTGCTCCCACAGGCTTTGGATTTTTCTGGGATTGATGACGTATCGGATATAGTGAGGTTGGCGGTCGCCGGCGAGTTGCTCACTGTTCGTGAGCTTTGCACTGTTGGACGGAGCCTCCGGGCTGCAAGACGAGTTCTTTATGATTTGGAGCGAATTGGGGAGTCTTCAGAGAGGTCCAATGCTTTTCTTTTCTTCTTGAAAATTATAGATGTATTTGTTCCTTCTTATTATACCTATGATTTTGATGTTGAAATAGATATTGATTGATTATTTATGTCAATATTTATGTTGTTGAAGAAATAATACTAGTTGCGAATAACTCTGTGAACATGTATATGGACAGGTTCATACCTCTGCTTGAGATACTACAAGATTGTGATCTTATGACTGAATTGGTAGAGAACATCGCATACTGTATAGATTGCACTATATCTATTATTCTTGATCGATCCAGTGCAACCTTGAAGTCTGTTAGGCTGGAGAGGAAGGAGAACATGGAGAAACTTGACACTTTGTTGAAGGAAGTGTCTGCGAGTGTTTACCAGGCTGGTGGTATTGATAGTCCGTTGATTACCAAGCGCCGGTCGAGAATGTGTGTTGGTATTAGGGCTTCTCATAAGTCCTTGCTTCCTGGAGGTGTTGTTCTGAGTGTTAGTAGCTCAGGAGCTACATACTTCATGGAGCCGAGGGATGCGGTTGAACTGAATAATATGGAGGTTAGGCTGTCAAATGCTGAGAAAACAGAAGAACTTGCCGTTTTAGGTTTTCTCACAGCAGAGTTAGCATGTTCGGAAGCAAGGATTAGATGTTTGATGGAAAAGATTTTGGAATTAGATTTTGCATGTGCCAGAGGTGCCTATGCCAAATGGATGAATGGTGTTTGCCCCAAATTCATTGAGGACTTTGAGAAAATTGATTCAAAAAGCGATGGAAATAATTTACTGGTAAATATTGAAGGTATCCAGCACCCTTTACTTCTAGAACCTTTTCTTAGAAGTTTGTCTCCTGTTCCAAAGCAACAATCTCGGAGTCAGAGTGATCAGGCGATGAGTTCTGGAACACTGCTTGAAGGCAAAGCTCCTGTGCCTCTAGACATTAAAGTGCAAAATACAAAGACGGTGGTTGTGATTTCAGGTCCTAACACTGGAGGAAAAACTGCAACAATGAAAACTTTGGGCTTGGCAGCTGCAATGTCTAAGGCTGGTTTGTTTTTGCCTGCCAGGAATACCCCAAGGTTTCCATGGTTTGATCAAATTCTTGCTGATATTGGTGATCACCAGGTAGTTTCTCGTCTTTCAAAGAGAACATGTGTGATGTGTTTTCATGAACATCTTTAGTTGAATTCTGAAACTATTAATTTCTGGATTGAAGTCACTGGAGCATAGTCTCTCAACATTTAGTGCGCATATTTCCCGTATCTGCAAAATATTAGAAGCTGCTTCAGAAAAATCACTTGTTTTGATCGATGAAATTGGCTCTGGAACTGATCCTTCTGAAGGGGTTGCTCTCTCCACCAGTATTTTGCAGCATCTTGCTGGTTGTGTCAGTCTAGCTATGGTGACAACCCATTACGCTGATTTAAGTCTTTTGAAAGCTACGGATTCTAGATTTGAGAATGCAGCCATGGAATTTTGCGAGGACACCTTGCAACCTACCTATCGCATACTTTGGGGAAGCACTGGTAATTCTAATGCCTTGAGCATTGCCAAGTCAATTGGCTTTGATCAGAAAGTGCTAGATCGTGCCCAACAATGGGTGGAGAAACTAGTCCCTGACAAACAAAAGGAACGCCAGGGTTTACTTTATCAGTCTTTATCCAACGAAAGGAACTGCTTGGAGACTCAAGCAAAGGAAGCTGCATCCATTCTCTCTGAGGTTAAGAAGCTGCATTTGGAGGTATGTTCAATATATAAATTTCCTTCGTGCACTTTGATTCAGTTATTTATTTGACTCGCAATTTCTCGAGGTTTCTAAAATGGACTTCGTGCTCACCATTTACCCAACTGTCAGCATGCCTAATAATGTGTTCTCTTTAAGCATTTTTAAGTGTTCCTCTAAATGTTAGCATATTCAAGCTTTCTCTTTTTTGTTTATAGAGACAAAACTTTTTATGATCTCTTGACAATAATATATGCTTATGGGCAATTCTTCTTGTATTGCTCTGTTTTTGACAAGACAAACTTTGTATTGCACTAAAATAGTGTCAATGCTTGATTTATTTCACCATTCTGAATCTTTGTTAATATTTCTTCATTGATTTGTGAAGATAAATTCGGAGGCTGAAGATCTAGATAATCGTGAAGCTGCTTTGAAAGCCAAAGAGACTAGATTAGCACAACAAGAATTAAGATCCGTAAATTCTCTGATGGATGACATAATCAAAAAATTTGAGTTGCAACTTGAAAATGCAAATCCAGATCAGTTCAATTCCATTATGAGAGAGACAGAAGCTGCTATTGCTTCAATTGTTGCATCTCACAGTGCTAGTGGTTCTATGTTAACTGACGAAACTGCGTATCATAGTACATACATGCCACAAGTTGGAGATAAAGTATATGTGAAAGGCTTAGGGGACAAGCTGGCCACTGTTATTGAGACACTTGCTGAAGATGGTACTGCAATGGTCCAATATGGAAAAATTAGGATACGTGCAAAGAGAAACTACATGAGACCAGTCAATAATGTGAAGGATATTTTCAGTAGCTCCATTCCACCTTTGAAAGGACAGGTATGCAAATATATTCTTCTCTGCAGAGATTGTATAATTGTTTTAAATTTTTGCTCTGTTGTTTATTACATCTTTTTTTTTTAAAAAAACAAAATTCATCTTAAGCCTCTCTGTCTATTCTGATTCCTTGGGGAGTATGTTTGTACACTCCTGCTGTTCACATCTTCTTCGATTCTACTCTGCAGTCCTTCATGAGCAGATGGCATGCCAAATTCTTTGCTTTCTGTACCCATACTTTGTATTAACTGACGTTATATTTTGCACAGCTTTCCTTTGTGCGCAGCTATAGATTCTAAACAAGGGTTGCTTTATGAAAACTATTTCAAAATAAAGTGGGTGTTTAAAAGCAATATAAAGGTCACCATGCAGCTTATTTGATGTTTTCTTGACCTTAATGCTTTTCCTAATATAAGTCTTAGCTCCTTTGCATTGAATACAACCATTTAGATTCCCTCTGTGTGTGTGTGTTTGGTTGCTTTTGTGGTAATATGTTATGCCAAACTTTTTTCTGTCTTCATGTTTGATCTGTCTTAACTCTGTGGCCTTGTAATATCACATGGTTGAATATTTTTATCATTTTTTTGCTTATGGGTCCATAATGTACACAGACAAATACACACACCGTTCTGTGTACCACCAGAAGAAATCATTTTCTTTGGCTTATTCCCAATTCCACTTTCGAACATGAGCAAATATTCATTTCACTTATTGTGTTTCACTGCATTTTTTCCATTTTTTTCAGTTGATTTCAGCTTTGTACTTATGCATGATTCATATAGATTTATTGTAAGGCTTTGCTTAAGAAATGTATGGTTTACATTAGGACTTTCCTCTGGTATTTGCTCATCCTCTTCCTTCTATCCTATGTGCATTAGTAAACAATTTGTTACGGCAAACCTAATTAATTTTGTGAAGCAGCGGCGATATGCTCAAAGGGTCATAGCAGCAGAAAGTAAAGATGATGACTGCACTTTTGGACCAGCAGTGAGAACATCAAAGAACACAGTTGATTTGCGTGGCATGCGAGTTGAGGAAGCAACTTTGCGGCTTCAGATGGCCATTTCCGAGTGCAAGTCTTATGGTGTTCTATTTGTTGTGCATGGTATGGGCACCGGTGCTGTCAAGGAACGCACACTTGATATCTTGCGGTCCCATCCTCGGGTTGCCAAGTTTGAAGAAGAGAACCCCATGAATTATGGGTGCACAATTGCTTATATCAAGTAATGCACCCAATTGTTATGATCATTTCTCCTTATGCTGCAATTTTGTTCTACACCTCAGTAATGAGTTGTTGACGTATTCCTGATTTGTTATTGACAAGCTGCGCAGATCATGCAAACCAGCACTTGTCAAGCGTGTATGTGACGCTGAACATAGTTATTTATTTCTTTCTGTGATTTATAGATCATCTTGGGTCCCGTAGCTCAGTTGGTTAGAGCGTTGGTCTTATGAGCCGAAGGTCGCGGGTTCGAGCCCCGCCGGGACCATTCCTCTCTGTTTTACTTCTTCTCTACGTCTTTGACTTTCTCATTTTCTTGGGGAGGAGTTTCTTAGCTTTTGATCAACAATAAAATTGGGGGAAAGTATATTAAATAAAATTAAAAATAAGAAAAAATATTTAAAAATAATCGAAACATGCAAAATTTAAATTATAAGTGAATTTTTTTTTTAAGTTAGATTGAGATAAAATTTCTTTTGTAAGGTGACTCTTTTCCTGTTAAGAGGGTGCTGCCATCAACTCTTTGGTTATTTTATATTAAACAAAAAAATTTTATGGGGATTTTTAGTGGAGGAGATTTTCTGTAATGGGTTTTGGGTAAAGGATTTTTTATGAAAAAAAAAGGAGATGCTATCTAAAAGATAAAAGATAAAAGATAAAACATGCAACCATAAGAAAACAAAAAAGAAAAATAGAAGTGATTCAAGATTTTGGTCGTTTAAAATTGAATTTAATGGTATTTTCATCCTATAACCAATCTTTATCAAGTGGAGAATGTCTTTCTAACTCGAGTGATTCCTCATGATTTTCATGAATTTAAACTCTTCTTGATGGAAATTCATGCATTCTTAACATGGACATGCCCATTGTATTTGTAATCCTTATTCTTACCTTGGGATCGCAATGCGGCGGGACCGCCCTGCCAACTATATGCCTTTTCCTACTTCCCTCTGAGTTGTCTTTTAATCATCTCAATATCATAACCGTTCTGTGAATTTTTGTATCTTCCCCGGCCCATTTTTTTTAATCATTTCAATATCATAACCGCCATGCGGAATTTTGCGCTCATCACACCCCGCTCCGCCCGGCCCCACTTTTACCATAGTTGCCATAAATGTTTTTTTTCACTTTTTTAGTTTATTTATATTAATAATTACAAAATATGTAATACTACATTAGTACAATTTATATAACAACAATTTTGATTATAAATTAAAAAGTTTTAAAATTATATGTATATATTAATATAGGGGCATATATGCAAATTTTGACTTACTTTGCCCCCCCCCCCCAACACAACAAAAATCCCCGGCCCGCCCCATTCCCTGGTCTTCAACAAAAAAACTGTCCCGTTCAGGACTGCTCAGGTTAGAAATCATGGTTCGGATGAGTTTTTGCCATCTCTATTCTTACCATCTCACATGCCCATCGTATATGTAATCTTTATTCTTACCATCTCATATGTACCTTGCGACTAGGGTATCTTAAAAACATAAAGGGTTATGCAAAAATAAAATAAATAAATAAATAAATAATGACTACTTTATGAAAATAAATAATTGAGGGATTACAAATTAAAATTAGCTCTTGGGGTTCAACTTGGATGTGTCATGCTTCAATGGATTGTCTAGTTAAATTTTGTCGTGAAGTGATCACATTAGCAAAGGACTCACAGGTTAAGATTTACTCATAGAGTTCACCATTCAAATTGGCACTCTATTTTAAGCTTGGCTTACAAAGTTAATTTTTCAGTTGTTAAGCTTTAATCAAGTGTCTAAATAATGAATGTGACCTTTTAATGTGATTACTCTGATAAAATATTCCTATGTTAATATTAGCCCGTGGAGTTTACTTTTTGAAGTGCCATGTTACACATTAAAGTTGGCCTGTGAAACTCACTTTTTTCATAATGCCTTTGATTTGAAAGTTATAAAAATTCAAAATAAATCATGTGGTTTTACATTTTTACAAATCAAGGCCGGTGAAAAACTTTTTACAATTTCATGCCACATGGTTTTCACGATTGGTACAAACCGAGAAAACCGTCAACGGCGTTATTCATTGATTACGTGGCAACGGTAAAATCGTCAAAACACATAATTAAATCTTTTTTGTTTGAGTTGGTGGATGAGTTGGCAGGTTGAGTTTAGTTAGTTTGAGAGAAGGGCATCTTCTTCACCGCCTGGGCTCAATAAAGGGCTTCTTCTTCTTCTTCTTCTTCTTCATTGAGCTTCTTCTTTACCACCGAGCACTCCACTCTTCTTCGTCTATTTTGTTTCTTTTCTTTGTTTTCCTCAACTCCATTTCTTGTTTCGCTTCCGATTTATTCTTTTGGCTTGCTTTGGTGATCTTTGTTTGGGTGGTGGAGTTTGGAGAAGGATCTAGTCCCCATGGTCGCTGAGAAGTCAATGCCCTCATGGAGAAGAAGTAGCCAAAATTGCAATAGATGTGATTATGAGTAATATTTTGAGAATGTTGTTGTCCAAGATATGTGTTTGATTATGTATACTAATTAATGTACCATTATATGTTTGTGATTATCGAATGCAATTATTGTAAAATATCTTCTTGTCCATTTTTTTCATTAAATATGGTTTGCAATTGTTGCAATAGATGTTGTTATTAGATTTTAGAAGACCATAAGAAAATTAAAAGAAGATATTGAGATACTGACCTGTGTGGAGGACCATATAAACTAAATCTTAAGAAGATCATATATAATTCGACAGCGATACAAGCAATTTAAAAGAGCTTCGAACATTGATCTTAATTATATTAGCCCCCAAGTCATTTGAAAATACATACAACATTACATTTGAAACTACAAAACCATGGATTTATAGCCATTTAAGTTTGTCATGAAACCCATTACAAAATACTGTTATAGTGAGCTATATCACATAGTGCAATTCATAGCATATAATATTAGCTAGACTGCCTTCCTCTTATGCAGATTAAGTGATTCTTCTAGTGGCCTTGTGCCTTGCGAGGAATTATCTTCTGAAAACTTAATGCCGTATGTGCATTGTATGTTGGTGGCTTACTTGGCACTAAAGTTTTATTGTTGGTAAGCTGCAATCATGTGCAAACAAATTAAAAACTTTAGGTGTGCAAATCTAGCTCATTTTCACTCATAAAGATGATGTCACAAAGAGGATAAAATAAGAAAGCTGAAATATTGACATGTAGCATTTAAAAAATTCAACACATAACATACTCTATGTTGAGTAGGTTGTGGGCGTACTCCACAGATGTTTGAATTTTTCCTGGGTCTTCCTCTTTTTTTTGGAGGACTCTGCATGCAAACACAATATTCATTATATTTAGAAACCCACATAGAAAACAAGTAGAAGTATGTAAAATATAGGCAAATTACATTAAAAAATACTTTGTTTGGGATATATGTTCCACTCTCCTTTGTCTTCTGAATACAAGCTCTCCTTTGCCATGGTGTTTCTCTTGTGATAGCAACCTTACATCCTCTTTTATTATGGCCAGCTTGGTGACAATTTCCACATATGACATTACCACCAGCCCTTGAAACCTTATGTGGGTTCTGTGGCTCATCTGAATTTTTTTCCCTATTCCATCTGGGTCTTCTTGGGGGATTCTTGATAATCCATGGGTGAATGTGTGGTAATCCTGTCATTTTTAATGCATCTTGGCTAGGAACTAGTTGTATTAAATTCTTGTACACCTCTAAGTAAGTTGACTTGGTGAAGAACTGATGCACATATGATTTTGGCTCTTCTTTGTTACTGTAAATTGCATCTACAACATGCTTGCGTGGAAATCCTATACGTTCCCACATCCTACAAGTGCATGTTTTGTTGTCCAATCTCACAACCGATGTTGTGTCATAAAAATCAACCTCATAAATTCCTTGACTAGCAAAAGTACATAAGCAATTTCTGCTTTGCAACTTAATGTTTTATAGCATATCTTGATAGTTAGGATAAATGTTACCCTTATATTTTTTCCATGCCACTTAGCTTCACATAAAACCTTTGCATCAATTTCTTCCTAATCCATTCAAACATTCTCAAAATTGGTAAGTTCCTTGCCTTCCTAATATAAGAATTAAAAGACTCACATATGTCGTTTTGTAGAGCATCTGACTTGGTGATGAGTTGCGAAATGACATCTTGCCCAAGTGTGTGGATCATGCTGCAAACACCACTTGTAGGCATCTTCATCTATCTCCTTCATTCTTGCCATATGCCTATCAAAAAGCTTCTCAGCCCGAGCAAATAGAGCTACCCATAGCAACTTCTTATACTCAACTCCCTTGAATTTTTGTTTTTAGTTCTCATACATTTGCTTAACACAAAATCTATGCTCCACTGTAGGCATCAATTCCTTTAAAGCCTGTATGAATCCCTATAGTTCATATCAATACTCATGTCAGTTGATGCAGGAATTTATGTAACTCAAAATAAATGCAATAACCTATTTAACTCAAACCTTTTATTGGTCAGACATTGAAAACCCAACTATTGTCTTCTGGCTTACCAAAATCTTCACACAAGACACTGAGGAACCATGACCATGAATCCTTGCATTCAACATTAACACATGCAATGGCAAAGGGTAGCATATTTTCATTCCCAGCTCTGGCTATGGCACATAACAAATGTCATCCCATTGTTATCTTCAGAAAACAACCATCTACACAAATCAATGGCCTTAAGCCTAAAAAATAACTCAGTTGTTGGGCTCCAAATCTCATGTACAAATACTTGAATACAACTAATGCCCTTTGCAAAACTAGTATACTCTCACCTTCCACTCCTCCACCCCTTTTATTGTCCCGATTTTCAACCATCAAAGAGGTTTTGATTTTCACTAAACTCCCTGGATTTGTCTTTCTAATAGTTTCCACATAATCATACAATCTCTTATATTACCCCTTCATATCTCCTAGTATTTTTTTTTTATTTGCAACTATCTTAGCTCTATAGCATTTTGAAATGTGTATATCCGATCCACATTCCCTATTAACCCTTTTCTGCATTGTTGATGCATTCCAATCATGATCATCTTTTATGTCTTCAAAGTACCTGGTTGCTAGGTACTTTCTGCTCACCATGTGGCCTAAATTGTTTACAACTGTGTTGTTGCTTGAATGTCTTGATCTGAAATGTAGGAGTGCCTTTGTAACTTGATGCATGAATTTTGAAGCCACAAGCATTTTCAGACATAGCAGTAATTTTTGTCCTACTATTTTTTTTGTAGTTTATAGGAAAAACCTCTTGCAATTGCCATGCTCTTTACCATGATTAGTTGTCCTTCCCTTGCTTGTAGCATTAGAAGCATCATCTCCTGCTTGCTTGAATATATATCATCCTCATTTCCTTCAAAATCCTCAAACATCCAACTGGCATTACTTAATTATGAGTCATCACTTATTTCAACATCACTTGACACCCTAGAAGGCTGGTATGATCCATCTGAAGAACAACTATCATATGCCATGTTTTGTTGTCCTTCTATTCCTCTATTCATGTTATTTTCTTTCAAATTTTCAGTTTTCTCTCCTTCCATAACATTGGTCATGTTCTGTTGTTCATCTATTGCCTCAGATTCATCAATTAAAACCATGCTTTGTTGTCCCTCACATTCAACAAACCCAGTAGGAAGTATTGCCACAATAGGATTATGTTCAACAAAGAAGACATCAATACTGTCCTGACCACTACTGTAATATATCATGTTTCTTGTGTCTGCATCATTCAAAATCTCATCCATCCCATCATTGGTAGAAAGCTCATTAATTTTAAACCACATTCTTCCACCTCTTTCACATCCTAGATCAAAGAAACAATCTAACAATGTGAAGAAGGATATGTAGTCCACATCCACTGACTTAACTGTCTCAACCTGGCCTCCCTCATACACCATCTCACACTCATTCCTTCACCTTCCTCTATAGTGTAAGACAAGATCTACATGTGTCCTCATGAACTGTGTTATCAAAATTGTTTAACATATTATCAAAACAAGGTTAGTTATGTATTCAGTCCATTTATCAACATTCATCATGGGTGATCAAAGCACAATGCCACTTGATCAAATTAGCAGGACATGTCCAATAATGCTTTCCATTCATATTAATTATGCATAATGTAACCCAATAATCCACATGTATTCTAATAATGCTGTCCACTAGCACAATGCCACTTGATCAAATTAACATCTGTCCTATATGAGTTCCATTCATATTAACATCTGTCCAATAATGCTTTCACACAAGTAGAACATGATTTCCATTCATTTTAAGAGCATTCAACATAAAATTAGAAGCATTACCAAAAACATTGTTGCAAAGTAAAGATGCACATACATGCATTAGACGCAATCACTGAGGTTCATCCAATGATGTAAAACCCTAGGAAATCAAAGATTCAACCATTTGGGTTTATTTCAATCACTAGGGTTTATCTCAACAACATGGTCATCATGTTATATTAAGCTTCAACAACTGAAATCAAAGCACCAAGAAATAACATCAATCCAAAATCACACATTAAAGAGAACAATAGAAAACAATCACCAAACCCTGCTAAACCTTAATCATTGTACCTCCTAGGGTGAAAAAAAGGAAAACAAAGAAAACAAACAAAATAGAACGAAGAAACAACCAGGAGTAACAATGGTGTGCTCGGTGGTGAAAAAGAAGCCCAGTGAAGAAGAAGAAGAAGAAGCCCTTTGTTTGAACGGTGGAGAAGAAGAAGCCCTTTGTCAAGCCCAGGCTACCAACGCACCTGCCAACTCAGATGGAAAACCACGTCGTAAAATTTTTTCACATGCCTTGATTTGCAAAAACGCAAAACCACATGGTTTATTTTGAACTTTTCCCAAAAAATTATTATTCTTGATTGAATGGAGAAGTAAAAAGGGGTAAGGAGAGATGTGATGTGCATTTTACTAAATTGCCCTTCCATAATTATTTTTTTTATATATATTTAGCATTATTTTGTACAAACTTTGTTAATATTAATATTAATCTTAGTAGTGTTATTACTTTGTATTATATTAATATTATTATTAAACTAATACTATAATCACTCGTTTTTTTTATATTTTAGAATTTTTATAACATTTTGTATAATGTTGTTATTAACCTTAGCTGGAATGAGTTTTATGAAATTAGGTTTTAAAAGGACATCATAGTACTTTTTTAAATTGATGAGAAGTAATTTGGTCTCTTTATATGTGTTTTAAACTGAAAATGTTTTTTTAACTATACATACCTCCGGAAAACACCAATTTGAAGAGGTGGAATGTGAAGGGTGAAATTAAACACTCTACCAAACTCTTCATACTCCTTTTTTACTCTCCCAACCAGACAAGCATCACTCTCCTTCACTCCTTGTTATCCCTTAATATATGGAATTCGTTTTTCCAAGGTGTTATGCTCTATTTTAAGATTAGATTTATTTGACAAATATATTCACAAATTTGCCAAATTTTATAAGCGAAAGCAAATTCCTTTGCATGAATAGTTAATAAACCACATCAAATGAGCTGGATGAGGAAAGAGTCTTCGCTTGCCCATCCATTCACATCTTTCCCCTTTACACTCAAGTCCAGCATGTATTCATACGCCAAAATTGCGAAACCCCCCCTTTAAAAAGCTCCCACGATTGCATATAACCCCTCAAAAGATTGTATTATTATTAATTCCCTTAATGAAACCATCATTAATACTTCAAAACAATATTGCAAATTTTCTTCTGTACCCCTCTGGTTGACATTGTGATATATATATATATATATATTAAAAATAAGCACAAAAATATCTATAATTTTAAATTATGAAAAGTTATAAAAATTGATTTCATTTTTGGGATATACCAGTGTTTTTAATAAATACATTATTTTATTATTTTGTATCAACATGGTCCACTTATCTGATAGGCAATAAATAAATAAATAAATATAGATTTTTTTAAATTGCAATATTTTGGAAGACAAATATGCAATAGAACCCATGTTTTTTTTTTTTTCTAAATTTGGCATCTGAAAATTACCTAATTCACAGGGATTTAAATATAAACATGACAACATTCTGTATAGATGCCACCCTGTTGAAGCCAAAGCAAGGAAAAAGCTCTGTCATCTCCCTTCCATAATTCCATTTTGAGAATCTATATATATATATATATATATATATGCACGCACACACACACACAACAAGAAAGAAGGAAAGAAAGAAGAGAAGGTGAAGGTGAGGAAGCTGTTGCATTGTTTTAATTCTTTCTTTCTTGTTTGTTGTTAGGGTTTAATTGAGGAGAGTGCATGCAATGGGTGACTTTGAGAAGCAGTTGAAGGATAGAGCCAAAGAGTTGAAGAAACTCTTCAAGAAGGGCATAAAGGTTGTGGGTGCTACTTGCAAAAAGGGGTGGCACAAGGTTAGGAATCTAAGAGGTTGATGAGTTCAAGGAGGCCATGGGTGCAACTTGCAAGAGGTTGTGGGTGGTACTTTTGTGTTTTTGTTGATTAAAAAAAAAAAAGAGATTATTTAAAGTTTGATATTTTGTTGTATTTGTTGTTGATTAATTATTGAATGAGGTTTGATGTACTTGAATTTTATGTTGGGATAAAATCATTAGGAATTTCATTGTTTGCTTTGGAATGGCCCAAAGTTGCATTATGTTTAATTATGAACGTTATCAGCTTCATTTTTATGCACCATGGTCTTTTCAAATCAATGACATATATACTGAACTGAATTAAATAGTATGTGTGATTTGTTTGGTTTAGTTGAAATTTTTCGTATTGGCTTAGATTTTGTTTTCAAATAATGTTTTTGGTAAAAGTCATGAACCAAATTATTTACAAATATTTTAAAATCAATAATTTAAATTATCTTAGTAAATACGGTTGGAGATGATAGTTTGTATTAGTCATATTGTTATTATTATTGTTTTGCTTTTTAAGGAAGTAAAAATCACTTTGCTAAAATCGTCCCTAGAACTATATATCAACTCTATGTGTAAATATATTTTATCTCATTCATAGTTGAATCTATGTATCATTAAAGAATTTTATATATAAAAATCTCAAACCTGCCAATAAACATATCCTTTGACAAGTAATTAATGATTGAAAATCTAAAGCATGAAAAAAAATTCTAAATAATTTTTCCAAATGCATTACATCAAAATTTTTACAAATATGTCAAAAGACTCAGTTTCAAGAGATCTTGGCCATGGTATCCTAAATCCCATGCACTTTTAAATACCATTATTATTACCCTATCATGTTCCTGCAATAATTGTTTCTTCAATTATTTGTTTATCCATCTTTTTTCTGTTTCAATGGCCATTTGCCAGCTTCCGTTTCCGAAACTTTAAGAAATTATTTAATTTTATCAAATTTTCTGGTTGAAGACCAAATTGATGGCTATCTTTTATACAAATAAATAGCCAATTTTCTCCTTCTCTCTTTTCCATTGACTGAGACATCTACTCTCATGCTTATTGCTCTATGTTTGTGCTCTCCATCTCTCTCTCCCTCGCTATGGAAAATGCGTCCACTTTGTCTTTATCATTGTTTTAATAAACAGACCGATTGTGGACCCGGTTAAACAACTGGTTCATGGTCCAACCGATTGAACCGGTTGTACCGGCTGATTCAACCTGATTTAATATTTTCAATAAATACATTTTTAAAAATTAAAAAAATAAAAAACAAGTAAAAAAAATTTAAATAAGGAAAAAATTAAAAAAAAATATAAAATTACATATTGCCTTTATAAGGTCATAAAATGTCTACTCTACATAAAATTGAAAAACTAAAAGGAGACACTATTCTCAAGAATTATGAATGCCATATTCACTTGTCTCATTCATTATCATCATTTCCATAAATTTCATCTCCCTCACTCCCTTGGTTGACATCAAAAGATGAAAAATTAATTCCATCTTGAACCACCAACACATCCTCATGATCAACAAGTGAATATTTTCAACATTCAGTTCCACTAGTTGAAGAACACAGAGGGTCAAGTGTGTCAAGATATTTTGACACAATTCATGAGCCTATTAACACAATCCCTGCAACTCCAACGGGCATCGAGACAAACTTAAAAGAGCAGCACATAAACAAAGTTATAAAATACTTGATTAAGGATGACTTGCAAACTAGTTGAGGTTTGGACTAAGAAATGGCCATTAAAAGCGTTGTGATACTTGTTGGGGATTTTATTATATATGCTTTACTTGTGAATATAATGGCTATGTTTTGTTCAACTAAGGAAGTATTTGAAGATATTGAAAAACATAGCTCTTATTAGGATCATAAAGCCGAAGCGCATCGTCTCTTTGAACTACTAGAGTCATTTGATTTTTTTTTATTTTTTATTTTTGGCATCCATTTGATGATAACAATCTTGGGGATTATGCATAGATTGAATTTCATTTGCAAAAAAAGAACTAAGAAATTAGAAATGCTATATCATTTACTAAAACTACTGAGGAAATAGTGCGACAAGTTAAATGAGAAATGATAAATGGAGAAATGATAATTGATGCTTTGATTTTATGTGAAGAAGAAGCCCTTGTTCTTTAACCAAGGTTGTAATGTATACAGACAAGATCACTTAACCTTTCATGCTCCAATCTATTCTTCCATTTTATGTGTATTCTCTCGAACACAGTCCAATTTTTTTTTCACAACCTAATGAAGAAGATGTTTGACTAAGAATTCTTATAGCCAACTTTTGTAAATAAGGAGCACTATGTCCAAAGAACCTTTACCACTCATCTACATGAAAAAAATAAAACAATTTTCATGTTATTTATGAAAGTGTAAGACTTAGTTAATTTTTTTATTAATATACTATTACACCTGGCCTTGTATTTTTGCTAGAAGATTAGCTTAGAGCATTTCCAAAACTAAGTAGTTGCTCTCGGAATGTAGCAGATTCAGCTATCATTTTGCTATGTTTTGGTGCAATATGAGGGTTACTGATTATAATTATAAACCCATCCATGACATCCGGTGCTTGGCAGACAGAGTGTTTATCATATTGAAATATTGGATTCAACCAAAATGTAGCAGCATGAATATCTTGATGCAATTGACACTCCTATCTTTCTTCCAAAATTGAGATATAAGGTTGATACAATCTCCTTATATATTTAAAAGTCTCTTTTATACCTTTATTTGCTCTACTCATTCCCTTATAAACATAACCCAAAGAAGGTCTTTCATCAGAATCCATAATGCGTAGCAATTGTACAAGTGGAGACACAACTTTTACAACAATTAAGCAATCATTCCAAAATTGATTATCTAAGACAATATTTTGAACTTCTTTTGCTTTCTTTGTCTTAGATCCACTCCAACCAAGAAAGTCATTAGAAGTAATCATATTTTGAACTTCTTTTTGTGTATATTTCTTAACCAACCCAAAGTCCATTTGTGATTATACACAAAAACAGTAATAGAAGATGCACGCTACGCTAAATTCTCTGTGTGTGGCATTTTAGCAATATCTTTCAACATCAAATTCAAACAATAAGTTGCACAAGGTGTCCACATGATATTGGGATACTTCTCATTAAGCAATCTTCCTACAGCTTTATAATTAGCTGCATTATCTATGATCATATGAATAACATTTTGCCAACCAACAATCTCAACGATCTCAGCAAACAAATTGCAAAAAGTTTGAGCATCAGAAATTAGATATGATGCATTAACAGATTTGATGAAAGATATTCCTTTCAGAGAATACACAAGAAAATTGATCAAAGCGAGGGACATAATTTTTGATAAGCGTCGACAAGTAATTGCAATTGTGTATTCTCACAGTAACCCACAATATTTACATGATCAATTTTCTTCCATTCCAATACATGCTATAGCATCTATCATTGGTTGGAAATGAAATGAATTTGAAGCATTCATTGGGATGCAAGCATCATAATAAAATCGGCAATAGCTAAATCCACTTCATGCACCTTTCTTTGCTTTGTAATGCCACCTTGATGATGGATTGTGATCCAACTTTGCTACCACTAGGAAAATAAGTTGCAACTCTTGTTTTTTTCCTTGATAAATAGCTAGGGCCACTATCTTGAAGACTTTCACTATCTTAACCTTCCATATCACCTTCAAATGGATACACTAGTCCCAAATGGATTTATTGCTTCCCGTTCATTGGCCATTTTTTGTGCTTGAAATTCCTTTAATATTTTTTGAAATTTATGGCGAACATCTATGGGAACTTTCATACACGGCCCTATTTCACCCATTTGGCCAGTAAGATGCATTTTCATCCTATGAATGCCTTCACCTTTCACTACTTTAGCACAAAAATTACAGAAGAACATTTTTTTTCCCATCATTACTTCTTGATTCATTGAGATAAACCCATGCTAGATCCGATTTTGAACGAATAGATCTGGAAGACTGCTCAAATGAATTTGACTTGATGGTATCGAACTTGATGTTGGTGTTGTGCTGCCATGAGTTTCTTCCATTCCCAAAATATAATTTCCAAGTCCTAATATCCAACTTTTACGAATGGAACAAATAAAAAAACATTCAAAAGTAAACTTTCAAATAACAAAAATATGAATGAAGTTAATAGCAAAAACAATAATTAGGCTAAAATGTGCAAAACAAAGTAATTCAACCAAATTAGGCTAAAATAACTTCAAAGAGCATAAATTGCATCAAGTTATAGTCTGATACCACTTCATCAAAGTAAATAAAGAAATGAATGAATGAATGAATGAATAAAAGAATAAAACTATAAAGGAATTCGGTAAAGACAAAAAATTAATGATCATATGCATAGATGATTCATCAAAATTTGTTCTTCTTAAACAAAAGGCAGTGATGAACATGAACCAAATATATATATAAACAAAGCACATCTAGCAATGAAAAATGCAATTGTGGGTTACAGTGTGAATGAGAGAGAGAGAGAGAGAGAGAGAGAGAGAGAGAGAGCGAAAGAGAGGGACCTATCTTGCTGCCAATTGTATGCAAGCATAAATCAAGGGGCATCTAATGAATTGTATGAGTTTTCAGCATAGAGGCCATGAACAAACAAACAAACACTCTTTTGTTTCTAGTGATTCCTTTAATGCATCCAAGATCTTTAAAAAGAAAAAGCAGGAAAAACAATTATGGCGAAATTATTGAATGAAAATAAGCATATAAAAAGAACAAAAATTTCATCTGTTTAAAACTTAAGGATCATTCATGGTCTGAGAACAAGATAAAAAATTTCATTTGTTAAATACCTGTTCTGGAGAAAGAGAAACGTAGAGATGAGTCAGATGATGATGAACCCTAGATCCTTCGCGGAGGGGAGATCGTGGATGACCTAGATCGACTAAAGATGAAGAAGGAGGAGAAAAAGAGAAGGTCCACTGTAGGCTTCATGGAGGAGACATCGTGGCTAATGGGGATGGAGAAGAAGAGCGTATTTTTTTTTTTAGGTTTAAGTGTTTAACTTTAATGATTTAATCAGTGTAAGTTATGTAACCATAATGATAATATCTTGCTTTTTGTTTTCGGACAGGATTTAAGTGTTTAATTTTAAAATAAATAAACCAATTAAATTAACCAATCATCCGGTCCGGTTCAATCGGTTCACTGGTTCAACGGGTGAACAGGTTGAAGTTGGTCCGGTTACTTGTTATTTGGTGTGACTAACCGGACCGATTTACCAACCTATTCTCGGGTGAACCGGTTGAACAGGCTGGTCCGGTCTGATTTTTAAAACATTGGTCTTTATGGACATTGATGCCAAGTAAAGAGCCAAAATAAGATACTAACATTCGTTGTGAGGTAAGTTTTTTTTTTTTCTTTTTTAGGTTAAAAGAGCTACAAGTAGCTAGAACATTTTAACTAAAAAACCTAAAGATGCAAAACATAAAAGAAGAAGCTAGAAGCAAAGAAAATCTCCATAAGCCATTGGGGAAGGTCCCGACCTTGATGATAAAGTGAAAGTTCCAGTGAGCTTCGGCCATGAGCTGCAAGGCCATCTGCCACCGCATTTCATTCTCTAGGAATCAACTCCACGGTTAGATTTGGATAAGTCCTTAGGTGATAGTGTATCTCATTGATGCCTTCTTGAATTCTCCAATTACATGGCTCGTGATCTCACTGCACTGCTTCTAGAAGTTATGCACAATCGGTGAAGATGTGGTCGCTCTCCAGACTCCAATCCGTCATGATTGCAAATGCAATTTTCTTATCAAACATTTCCACCTCGAGGCTTGACTCTGCCCAAACTTGCAAGCATCCTGCCAAAACCATTGAGCTATTAGCTGTTAAAAATACAAAGTCTATAGGTGTTGTTGTATTCATAGACACCCATGAAGCATTAGTAAACAACAACAAATTAGATTTAGACGGTTATTTAAGGTTAATCAAGAACTTCCCCATTTTGTGATGAGAACCATTGCTGTATTCTTTAACATGCTCCATGGCCCAACTCGCGATTCTGCTGAAATCTGGTTGATCTTCCCTAAAAATACACTCACATATGACCTTCCAAATCAACCAACAGGTTACAACAATCACCGAAGGATTAAATTTAGAGTCCCACTCCATCAACCAGTGACCATTCATGACACCATTAGGGAAAATAAAATTGGTTCCCATAATTCTACTCAAATATTCCTAGACATTATGAGCTTTACGGCATTCCCAAAACATATGATCAATAGATTCCCAGTTCAAATTACAGAAAATACAAAAAGTGGCTGGCTCCAAATTCAACTTATGAAGGAAATCATATGTTTGAATCCTTCCATGAAAGACCAACCAAGTGAAGAATTTAACTCTAGGAGAAACCCAGAGTTTCCACACTTTGGTCCAATCCTACCAAGTAAACGATTCCATGTTTGTACCATTTAAGAATTTATAGATAGAGGCAGATACCATTGTTGTTAGAGACAAGAAACCAAACCCAATTATTAGGAGAAGTGGGATCAATAACACCCAAGCTCTTCATAGGAGGATTAAAGGAGGATCCGAAAACCAAATCAAAATTGTTGGTCTCCCATCTGTTATTGAGAGTGAAATCATAAACTTGCAAGTCATCCAAATCAAGATTCATGTTCATAAACTTGGGCTTATAAGCCAAGGTGTGTCAAAACACCAAGGATCGTTAAGAAAAGAAACCTGGTAAGGATTAACCGAGTTTATCCAAAACTGATGCTTAATCACAAAAATCATTTTGCATAAGAAATTATAAAACCACGAGCAGTTAGCTGGGGCCCGCAAATTCCAAAAATTTCCAGGTGAATATTTTAAAAGCAAAAGATCCACCAAAATAGCCTCCTTTTTACAAAGCTAAAACATGTTTAGCCATGAAAGCATAACGGGTAAATTTCAAATCTTTTATGCCCAGATCCCCCTCAGCTTTGTCAAGAGTTGTGATGTCCCAGCAATGAGGTGGATGCCGGTTCGATTGCTACTTTTAGCCTAAAGGAAATCCCTTGCCATCTTATGGAAATAGACTCAAGAGTACTATCAGGCAGAGGATAAAAGACCAGATAACACATGGGAATGGAAAGAATAGAGCTACTGATCAAAGTATGCCTCCTGACTTTGGATAAGAATCCATGATTCCAAGCCGCAATAATTCTAGATATACAAGAAATCATAGCCTGGAAATGAGACACTCTGATTCTTTTAGGAGCAGTTAGGACACCCAAATAAGTAAAGGGAAAAAATCCTTCCTTAAAATTTAGGATGTTCTAATACTCCAAGAGAGTTTCTTATTGAACCAACTAGGGAAGAAAACTACCGATTGGGCAAGATTAGCAACTTGCCCAGGAAAATGAGCATAGATAGAAAGACATAATCTACACTATCCTTGTATGGTAAGTTCCTCAGGAAACCTTCTTCTCTTGAGCAAATGAAGATATACCTTCAGGTTAAATAAAGCGAGCTTGTTCTAATTCATGTTTATGACCTCCCTATGCGTAACTCCCAATTTGTTGTGAAACTCATGATGAATTCAGTGGATCCTATTTAATAGCTTGTGGACTATAACAGGGATCATCTTGCCATTGGCACAACCTACTTTTGAGGAACTTACTATGGAGACCATTTGGATTCACCTTCACAACTTTCCTGTGGACTTCTGTGATGGTGACTCTTTGCAAGCCATCACTACACATATTAGGTGCCTCCTTAAGATGGATTATTACACCACCTCCTAGTGTCATTGAAAGTTTACCCGCGCCTATGTTGAAATTGACCTTTGGATTTGTTGGGTATGTAGAGTCTAGGTTAGTGTTTATCTTTTCAAGTCCAAGGTCTATATGGGAAATTTGATTAAGGGGGTGTTTGGATGGGCTTATTTTTAGCCCAGAAGTGCTTTTTTACAAGTTAAGCACTTCTGGGTTTTAAAAAACATGTTTGTTTGGGCTTTTAGGTAAAAGCAGAAGCTGTGGAAAAAGCTAAAATTTAGCTTTTTTCAGAAGCTACCCCATAGGTGCTTCTCAGAAAAACACTTCTGAGAAGCTATTTTGAGATTGCCAAATTACCCAAATAACCTTCCTAAATAATACATTTCCTTCATTACATTTCCCTCATTATTATATAACTAATATTATAATTATTTGTAAACATTAATAACTTAATGACAACTTAATAATAATTATTACATAATTACTATAATAATTATTATTATTATTATAATATATTTAATATTAATATTATAGTTATAATTATAATTTTAATTACATTTGTAAACATTAATAACTTAATGACAATGATAATAACAATTATTACGTAATTACTATTATAATTATAACAATAATAATTATAATTATAATGTTAATTATATTTGTAAATATTAATAATTTAATGACAACGATAATAATAATTATTACGTGATTATTATTATAATTATTATAATAACAATTATTATTATATAATTAATATTAATATTATAATTATAATTATAATTGTAATTATATTTGTAAACATTAATAACTTAATGACAACGATAATAATAATAATTATTACGTGATTTCTATTATAATTATAATAATTATTATTATATAATTAATATTAATATTATAATTATAATTGTAATTATATTTGTAAACATTAATAACTTAATGACAATGATAATAATTATTATTACGTGATTACTATTATAATTATTATAATAATAGTTCTTATTATATAATTAATATTAATATTATAATTATAATTATAATTGTAATACGTGATTACTATTATAATTATAATTATAATTATAATTCTAAATATTAATAACTTAATGACAACGATAATAACAATTATTACGTAATTACTATTATAATTATAATAATAATAATTATTATATAATTAATATTAATATTATAACTATAGTTATAATTGTAATTATAATTATAATCATTATTATTATTATAACATTAGTCATTATCATCATTAATATGAATATATAATGATAATTAAATGTAAAGTCAATGAATGCCCATTTTAGTTATTTGTCACATCCAAAAGTGCTTTTAGAAATCTACATCCAAACAAATTCACACATATAAAAACACTTCTGTATTAACCTATCCAAACATAAAAAATAGAAAAGCACTTAACTTACTCTGAAAAGCACTTTTTTTAAAAGTGCTTCCTTAAAACTTAAAAAAAAGCACTTTTTTTAAAAGCCAATCCAAACAAGCCCTAAGATTTATTTTTTTCCATAGATATCTTATAGATTTCATGTTATTTTTTCCCCATATATAACCTTGTAATTGTAAAACCCTTATTGGCTGAGTGAAATAAATTGATATTAGTACAACCATGGACATAGGTCTTCAAGATCAAACCACGTAAAATTTCTGTGTCTTCTTGTGTGTGTATTTTCTTTTTTTGGCATTGCTCATAATGCCCAATCCTCAACAACTGATACCAGAGCTACAGGTTCTGAGCGCGTGGGCTCGATGGCTGATGAATAGAAATTATTAGATCAGATGAGTAAGAAAGACTTCAGATTTTGAAAGATGTAGATCAAAGATTATCTATATCAGAAGAAACTACAAGCCATATCAGATGAGTAAGAAATACTAGGAATTATTAGATCTCCAAGCTCTTGGCGTGATCCGATTGACGTTAGCTAAGAACGTCGCATACAATGTTATCAAGGAGACCACCACTCACAGTTTACTCAAGGCATTATAGAATATGTACGAAAAGCCATATGCTTCGGACAAGGTATTTATAATCTGCAAATTAGTCAATACAAGGATGAAAGAAGGTGCATTTATCATGGATCATGGGAATGAATTTAACTCTATTTTGACTAGATTGGTCTTTGTAGGTATTTTATTTGATGATGAAGTGCAAGCTTTATTGTTGTTATCCTAATTACCTGAGAGTTGGTCATAGACAGTCAAAGAAGTTAGCAGTTCATCAGGAACTGCTAAGTTGACCTTCAAAGGGATTAAATATTTGATTCTTGGAGAGGATATTTGGAGAAGAACTTCAGGGGAGTCATCAGGTTCCTTACTGAATACAGAGAGTAGAGGCAGAAAACTTGAAAAGGGGTAAAATCAATGGCGCGGTAGATAAAAATCGGAAAAGAGGAGACAACTCAAAAATCGTAAAGATATAACATGCCGGCATTGCCATAAGACCGGTCACTTTAAAATCAATGTATGGCTTCCTCAGTTCCTAGAAAGAAGGAAGATAAGTCCGTTAATGCAGCAACAAAATAGGTAGACGATGCTTTGGTTTGTTGCGTTGAATGTCTGATCAAATCTTAGATCATGGATTCCGGTGCTTCATTCTATACTTCTCCTTGTAAAGATATGATGCTAAATTTCAGAAGTGAAAATTTTGGTAAAGTACGCCTTACTGATGATGAGAGTTTGGAGATTGCAGACATGGGAGACATAAATCTAAAAACATCCTTGGTACTGTTTGGAAGCTGAAAGATGTGAAATATATCTCTGGTCTTAAGAGGATGTTAATCTCTGTGGAACAGTTAGGGATATCATGTCATGTTTGGAAATGGCTAGTGGAAAATAGTCAAAGAAAATATGTCGCTGCTTATGACTGGAAGAAAGGGACTTTATACATGATTGAATTATCATCAGATGAAGCTAATGCAGTTACTAATGAAGGTGATCCTTCAATTCTGTGGCACCAAACAATTGGTTACATGAGTGAGAAGGATATGAAGATGCTTTGAACAAGGTATTTATGATCCGCTCATTAGTCAATACAAAGATGAAAGATGGTGCATCTGTCAAAGATCTTGTGAATGAATTTAACTCTATCTTGACTAGATTGGGCTCGGTAGATATTAAATTCGATAACGAAGTGCAAGTTTTGTTGTTGTTATCCTTGTTGCCTGAGAGTTGGTCAGGGACAATCACAACTATTAGCAGTTCATCCGGAACTGTTAAGTTGACCTTCGAAGGGATTCAAAATTTGATCCTTGAAGAGGATAGTCAGAGGATTTGATCCATGAAGTTTCTCAAGTTTCATGGGATTCTGCTTCTTATTTCCGTTAAATATTATATAAGATATAATTTGGTTCTCTAGGGAATTCTTCACATGGTACATCAATATGCAATCATTGGTTCTCTTTGTTGATTTGATTTGCTTCTCTTAATAGAAGATCTCGTGAATCTTCAACTATCAGATAACTCCATTCATCAAATATTATTGTATGCAAATGCTTTGTGGTAGTTTATTGCATATACAAATTTGCCTTTCATAGATTATATATATAAATATTATTATATGCTAACTAGAGGACATTTTTTTTCCAAAATCCTCCTCAGATATATGTGTTGACTAAATTATCAACCAGAATATTTAAAATATATAAAAGGTAGACATTATTATTTTATGTATGTACAACATCTACAGCAGCTGTTGGATTTTCATCTATACCAGTGGAGAATGATGATCCAAATCCCTCCACATACAAATGTTTTATAAAATTAACTTGATAGGTTACAAAGTAGAACCTTGATAAAATACAAATAAATATTTGTACCTCTCATTTGAAATAACGCTTGCTTGTTGATAGATTTTTTGTTTGAAAAATAAGCAAGATTTTTAAGTAAAAGATAATCAAAGACAAAGTGACATTGATATCTATGGACAATATTTATCTATATAAGGGAGACAAGTTAAGACTTTTCCCCATGACCCATTTGATTTTGGCCCATCAAGGACTTGAGGCTCTTCTCTTGGACTTATCTAGAATTGAAGTCTATCATAAATAAATATGGGATGATTGAAATATAAAGATGAGCTCCCAAAATAAATAAAAAAGTAAATAAACCTGTGTGAAATATAAAGACGAACTATAAACTCCAACGGAGAAGTGCCCAGTGAATCATTTCAAGCTTGATCTTAATAGAGAGGTGCTTTGAGCTAGGAACTTGTATATATCCATCACAATTGGCAAACTACAAATATTTTGGAATGTCCAAAGAAATTAATAAATTTTGATTATTGTGAACTAGAGGATAATTAACACAGTCTACTGGCTGGAGTATTGAACAAAATGATCTATACTTGTGTTATGATATGACCATTTGATTAGATTTTCATAATATTTTTACTTTCAAAATTCTTTATATTAAAATTTTAATTTCATTAGTTCAGTATTTTTTATAATTTAAAATAATAATAATAATAATAATAATAATAATAAATATAACAAAATCTTTATGCTTTCATTTTATGTGAAGAGAAGCATTAAAACCAAGTAAGAAATTTTGACATTGAAAGATTCAATTGTGTCAACTTCCGAGGAAATGCGACACTACATACATACAGATATAGTCATAGTACCATGAATTCTCTTGATTTTCTTTTACACATGCACTTCAAAACTAACCTCAAAACTAACTTAGAAGCACCATTAAGAAATCAAGCAACTAACTTATCATTGTGATTAATATGTTACAAATGATTCAATTTGCAAAACAAAGTTGTTAATTACATGTGGTCTAAGAGGTCAAGATGCAATAGCCATCACAATATGGAGTAAATTATTATATTGTGATCAATAAGCAACAAACTTGCTCAATGTCTGAAACAAAATCATTTGATGTGATTTTGGAAGTCAAGATGATTTTGAGTTGTGAGCAAATAAGTCTTTCATAGATAATCTATGCCTTTCTTGACTCTTACTGTTTGGCCCCATGGTCCTTGGGTAATATTGATGACATGCAACTTATCATGAGCAAGATGAATAGACACATAAAGTTATGAACAATTGCGTCTCTTCTAAGCAATCTGAGTTTGTATCGAGTGAAACTCCCATTGGGTACCATGAAAACAGATAGATTTCCAAATAAAATTTCAAATAGGAATAAATACATACAAATAGCTCCAAATTGGAATAAAATCATTGTGTGATTGGTATCAAAACTTTGAGAGATTAGCTTTTGTTAGGATTCCTTGTACATACGTGTATTATATGTTAGGGTTACATGTATTATACGTATATATATACGTATATTCTTTCTTCTTCTCCATATATCTGTAGTCATTCTTATCAATACAATCATTTCATTTTTCCTCTTACATGGTATCAGATAGTTAGGTTACTCCGGTAATCATACCGGCAGCCACTCCGACAGCTTCCGTTCAGCTCTCCGGCAGCCTCTCCCCAGCCTCCCCGGCCGCCCAGCTCCCCATCGCCGCTTCCCAGCCTCCTCACCTTCCCAGCTTCCGCCGCCTCATCTCTCCGCCCGTCTCTCAGAGCCAAGCCCCGCGCCCCACCGCCGCCCATCGCCTCTCCCAGTCCGAGGCCCAGCCCTCCAAGCTCCACAGCCGCCGCCCGCCTCTCCGAGCCAAGCCCCGAGCCGAGCCACCTCCCACCAGCTCCACCGCCCATCGCCTCTCCCACCACCAGCCCCCAGCCGAGCCAAGCCCTCCAAGCTCCCAGCCGCCGCCCGCCGCTCCCCAGCCGCCGCCCCGAGTCGAGCCACCTCCCGAGCCCACTGCCGCCGCCGCCGCCTAGCCGCCGCCTAGCCGCCATCACCTCCCAGCCCAGCTGCCGCCTAGCTGCCCCCGTTGCCCGGCCCGCCCGCTGCCGTCCCGACTACCTGCCGCTGCCGCCCTTCGTTGCCAGCATCATCGCCTAGCTGCCAGCTCCGGTCGCACCTTCCTCTCTCCGGCGATCTTTGGGATTCGTGCCCACTTTCACGGCTGCTCTTCCCAAGATTAGCATGTGTTTTATGCTGTCTGGAATCCTTACTCCAGACAAGCATATCTTTACATATATAATCTAATTATATATATACATATATATATATATATATATATATATATATATATATATATATATATATATATATATATATATATATATATATATATATATATATATATATAAAAAAAAAAAAAAAAAAAAAAATGGCCTCTTCTACTTCTCCTAATTTCCTCACCCCGGTTGATGTCAAATTAAATGGCTCCAATTATAAAGAATGGTACACAACTGTACGTATCATTTTACTTGGAATGGAGTTACTTGACCATGTCGACGGCACCTCCTCTCCCCCTGACAAGACTGACAGTTCATCTTCCTCATGGTTCACAGCTGATCATCGAGCCATGACTTCATCTGTCAGTCATGTGAAGTTGATATTCGCATGGAGATTGGACATCTTCCGACTGCCTTTGCTATGTGGGATCATTTACGTCATATGTTTGAGCAGTCCAGTTCCGCTCGTCAATATGCTATTTTACAGGATCTCAGTTATGTGCAACAAAAGGAGCGTTCTGTTCGAGACTATGTTACTGAACTGCGATCTTTGTGGAGACAGCTTGACTCTTTGGAGCCTTCCACTTGTCTGACATGCAAGTGCTGTAAGGCTCGCCTTCAGTCCCGCCAGACACAACGTACCTTTGAGTTCCTGATGCGTCTTCATCCCGATTATGAGGCTGTCCGCAGCCAATTACTCAATCGCGACCCTATTCCATCCTTCGACGATGTTGTGCGAAGTGTTATAACTGAAGAGACTCGGTTACATGCCCTTTCGTCTTCTAGCTTGCGTCCTACTGATACAGTTCTTGCTATCACATCTTCGCGCTACCCTCGGTTATCTCCTTCCAGTACTCAGTTCTCTTCTTCTCCTGGATCATCATCCTTCTGCCGTTATTGTAAACGGCAAGGACATGTGAAGACTAACTGTCCGAAGCTTCAGAACCGACCACCGCAGCATTCACATCCTCGTCCTCCTCAGCGATCCTCTAGCGTCACTTCCTCACCTCATGTTGCTACTGTTGAGGCTGTGACTCCTGATTCTTCTGGTCTTCTTGCTTCTCAGGTTGCTCAACTTACCGAGCAAATTCATGCTATGCAGCGTGCTATGCAGTCCAGCTCTTCTGTCATGTCTGCTGCTTCTGGTATGTCTTCTTCCTCCTGGATTTTAGACTCTGGTGCCACTCATCATATGACTGCGGATGCTACCACCCTAGTTAACCTTTCTAGCACTCCACCATTTTCTAGTGTTCGAACTGCTGATGGAAGTCTTCTTCCTGTCACGCAGTTGGGGCACCTTCAGTCCTCTTCCTTCACTATTCCCACAGTACACCATGTTCCTACTTTAGCTTTAAACCTCATTTCTGTCAGTCAGCTCACTGATCATGGATTAACTATTACCTTCTCCTCATCTGACTGTTCTGTGCAGGACCATCTTACAGGCCAGAGGATTGGGACCGGGCGTAGAGTTGGCGGGCTTTATCACCTAGACTTTCTTCATCTTCCTGTATTTTCTTCTCCCTCTACTTGTAATTCTGTTATTTCTGCTGCTGTTTGTTCTTTAGATCGCTGGCATTCTCGCTTAGGTCATGTATCTAAAGATCGTCTAAAACTCTTAACTAGTTCAGGCCATCTTGGCTCAGTATCCTCAGACTCTTTATCTGATTGTACGGGTTGTAAATTTGCTAAACAAACAGCGCTACCTTTTCCCTCTAGTACCTCATTATCTGTTTCTACCTTTGACTTAGTTCATTCTGATATTTGGGGACCTGCTCCTTCTTCTTCTCTCTCTGGATTCTCTTACTACATAAGCTTCATTGATGATTTTTCTCGTTACACCTGGCTATATCTTATGCGCTCTCGATCTGAAGTATTTGGCATTTACTCTCAATTTACACAAATGATACATACTCAGTTCGGTCATCGGATTAAAATTCTTCGAACTGACGGCGCTAAAGAGTACCTCTCAACATCTTTTCGTACCTTACTTTCCTCTCACGGCACTCTTTCCCAGCAGTCTTGTCCTTATACACCCGCTCAGAATGGTGTCGCTGAGCGCAAGCATCGCCATATTCTTGACACTACTCGTGCTCTTCTCCTTACTTCGTCTGTTCCCCAACTTTTTTGGGCTGAAGCTGTTCTCACTTCTATCTATCTGATCAATAGAACACCATCTTCTGCACTTTCTGGTTTTACACCTTATGAGCGTCTTTTCTCTTCCCCGCCTTCTTATGGTCATCTTCGCATATTTGGTTGTGTCTGCTTCGTTCTTCTACCTTCAATTGAGCGAACTAAATTCTCTCCCCGTTCTGCCATGTGCATTTTTCTTGGCTACAGCTCTGAACATAAGGGCTATCGTTGCTATGATCCTATTTCTCGTCGTCTTCGTATCTCTCGTAATGTTACCTTTCTTGAAGACACATCTTTCTATTCTTCTCCTTCTCAAGAATGTTCTATCCTTAAGTCTTCCTCTTCTCCTACCCCTCTACCCTCCATTATTTTGCCTGCCTCTTATCTTCCTTCCGCCTCCCCGACTCCTCACACCGCTTCGCCTGATATCATTGGCACTTCCCCACCTCCCCCCATCACTACCTCCTCTGATACTTTAGGTGATTCTCCCGCTCTTTCGCCAGCTCCTGCCTCTCCTGAGGATGCTCCTGCTATCCCCCGTCGTTACCCAGATCGTGTTCGTCATCCTCCAGCTCGGTATGCTCTATCTCTCTCTTCTACTTACACCCCCCCTTTTCAGACCTTTCTTGCTGCTATTCATACTCATTATGAGCCACAGTCATATCGTGAGGCTGTTCAGCACTCCCATTGGCAGCAAGCTATGACAGAGGAACTTGGGGCTCTTGAGCGCATGCATACCTGGGATCTTGTTCCCCTACCTTCTGGTGTTACTCCTATTAGTTGTCGGTGGATTTATCGGGTTAAGACCCGAGCTGATGGCACTATTGAGCGCTATAAGGCGCGCCTTGTTGCTCGCGGTTTCACTCAGGAGTATGGCATTGACTATGAGGAGACCTTCGCTCCTGTGGCTAAGTTGACTACCGTTCGTATTCTTATTGCTATTGCTGCAGCACGTCAGTGGGCACTCTATCAGTTAGATGTGACCAATGCTTTCTTACATGGGGATCTTTCTGAGGAGGTTTATATGACTCCTCCTCCGGGCTTTTCTCATCATTCTCAGCATGTCTGTCGTCTACGTCGGGCTATTTATGGACTCAAACAGGCTCCTCGCGCCTGGTTTGAGCGTTTTCGTAGTGTGATTCTTGCACTTGGATTTACAGAGAGCTCTCATGACTATGCCCTTTTCACTAGACAGACTTCTCGTGGTCTCACCATTCTTCTTCTCTATGTTGATGATATGGTTATTTCTGGTGATGATGCTGATACTATTCTTTCTTTGAAACAGAGGTTACATACCGAGTTTCAAATGAAAGATCTTGGCCCTCTCCGTTATTTTCGGGTCTTGAGATTGCTTATTCACGACGTGGCTATTTGGTATCTCAAAGAAATACATTTCGATATTTTTCGACGAGCTGGCATCTCCGATCTCGGCCTTGCTTCTACTCCTATTGAGCCGCATCATCGTCTCTCCTCTACCGATGGAGAACTTTTAGTTGATCCCACTCGTTATCGCGCACTTGTTGGAGCTCTTGTTTATTTGACTATCACTCGACCCGACATTGCTTATGCTTGTTCGAGTTCTTAGTCGGTTGTGAGTACTCCTCGCTCTACTCATTACACTTGCTCTTCTTCGAGTTCTACGATATCTTCGTGGTACTCTCACTCGATCTCTGTTTTTCTCGGCCACATCCTCCTTTGAGCTCCGTGCATATTGTGATGCTGATTGGGCGGGTGATTCTACTGATCGTCGCTCTACCACTCGGTTTTCGCATTTTCCTTGGTGATTCTCTTATCTCTTGGAAAAGCAAGAAACAATCCACCGTTGCTCTTTCCACTGCCGAGGCTGAGTATGGTGCTATGTCTTCCACTGCCAAGGAGGTTCTTTGGTTGCGTCAAATTTTGATGGACTTTGGTGTCTCTATATCTGCTCCCACTCCTATCTACTGTGACAACCAGAGTGCCATCAAAATTGCAGCTAATCCAGTGTTTCATGAACGCACCAAACATCTTGAGGTTGCTCTTCATTTTGTCCGTCATCACTATCTTGCCGGCACCATTCGTCTTCCTTATGTTACCTCCGCCCACCAGCTTGCTGATTTTTTCACTAAATCTCATACTATTTCTCGTTTCCAGTTTCTAATAGGCAAACTCTCGGTGTATGACCCACCGTGAGTTTGAAGGGGTGTGTTAGGATTCCTTGTACATACGTGTATTATATGTTAGGGTTACATGTATTATACGTATATATATACGTATATTCTTTCTTCTTCTCCATATATCTGTAGTCATTCTTATCAATACAATCATTTCATTTTTCCTCTTACAGCTTTGGGCTTCAAATAAATTTTCTTGTTTGTTTTTTAAGAAGGTCTAGTGACT